>QANX01008135.1:15466-91197 GCA_003254975.1 Ochetophila trinervis | reverse complement strand
TTTTTATTTTTGTAAAAAATGCCAAATTACGTACATAATAGGTTATAACATTGTAGTTTCACATACACGTATGCAAAATTCTCAATTAATTCTCTAATCTTAAGGCAAACAATAATTTAGACTAAAGAGACAAAAGTAAGTGTTTATTAATATATATGACATTAAATGTCTTTTAACTCATTAATTAGACATAGATGAATTCACAGGCATCATGCCTCTCGTAGACTCCAGCCACGAGGGTCATAATATATATATATATATATATATTGATAATTAATAAAGATTGAAAGGGTAAATATTGATGTATCCCTGCAATTCCAAATTTTGGATCCACTTGCATCGACTAACTTGTTAATCTACATCTCGCCATTAGCTATAGTATATATATATATACACATTTTTTGAGCACATTGTTATAAATTAACTATATTTAACAAGAATACATAAAAATACAATATAAAATAGAAAACAAAAGAAAATGAAAAAATATATTATCATCTCATTAGGCTTTTATATTTCTTCATAAAAATGTCACTATATACAGGCTCATTGATGGGATGCAATTTATATATATTTTATATACCTTAATACTTGATTTGAGCATGTTTTATTCACTTAAAATTGATTAATTTATATTTTTCTATGTTTTAGGTGGATTTGAGCTTAAAGTGATGAAAAATGAAGAAACAGTGGCAAAATCGTAATTAAATAGAAAAATTGAAGAAGCAGTGGCAAAACCGTAATTAACTGGACGTTGGCAGCAAGGCAGTGCAACCCAGGTGCATGCCCAAGCGCCTGGATGGGCGCGAATTTGAGCGTTTAGGCTCGTTTTTGTGACTTTTTAGCCCTAGGTTTTAGTATAAATATGTTTTATCATTATTGTAAAGAGGGCAGCCGTTTTTAGAGCAAAAACAACAAAGAATTGAGATTTCTAACAATTATGAGTAGCTAAATCTCTCTCTTGGGTAAGAGTATTGTTCATTGCTAAAGTATAAGGTGTGAGACTTGGTTTATAAGTTTTAATTCAATTATAATTATTCAATTTGTGTTCTTCCAATTTATTTGTTTACTATTCAATTATCTTTTGATTATAATTTGGATCCGTTATAATTATTTGTGGATTGTGTATTTGCTAATTAGGAATTCAATCGTATTGAATGTTCTATGTTAGTAGCACTTTGATTTTAATAATTGCATGCTAAGCTTTTGTTAATTTCTTAGGAGAATGCATAATAGATTAAAGTTTTACAACGTTTGTAGGACTTGTTTATTGTTGGTTGCTATTGTTCTTAATGCTGTTCTGATTTAATTTAGATCATGTTAGTTTAGATATTTCAGAATTAGGATTAATTTAAGATCGTATCTGAATTAATTAATTGTGAGAGTTAGAATAAAATTGGCCGTGCTATTTTATTCAATCCAACATTGAATGATTATTTTTGGATATATTTTTGTCTGTGATCACATGTTCTTTAGCAATTGAAGATACTCTGACCCAATGTTTTCTCCTATTGTTAATTTCAATATATTTATTAAATTGCTTTCTTTAATATTTGAACTTCCCAACATAAAATCCCCCTTTTGTCTTTTTAATTTTGCTTTAATTGGAATAGAAATAGTTTGATTATCAGTCTCTGTGGAATCGACCTGAACTTGCTGCTGCTACGGTAGTGTTTAAATTCAGTAATTAATTTTGGTGTTTACGACACACATCACTCATATGTAGCCATAGATTACAAAATTGTAACGAGATATATATATATATATATATATATATATAAATTAATGCAAAGAATTAATATTATAAAGATGTTACATGTGGTATATAGATTCTTAGTTAATGATAATAGATTTAGTGTTCATAACACACACACACACACACACACATATATATATATATATATATATTTGATAAGTGACTTTTTTAACACATATATTTCGAAGATTGGAAAGAAAAAATAATACGTTACTATATAATTTTTTTATTGTTATTATTTACATTGCTAACTAGTATATATACATTTATTGGGCATTTACTGATTAAGTTTCTTCAAGCAATCAAAACTGCACTGTACTTAAATTTTTTATTTTTTATTTTTTCCATTGCAATATTACTCATTTGAGTCATCTCGATTTCCTTTGGAATCGATAATACTTATTGTACAAGGCATTCAAGGTTTAAGCTTTTGAAGGATTATTATTATTATTATTTTTTTGATGGATTAATTTTTTAAAATTTTATATTTATGATATTGAATTAATTATGCCTTTTTTGCACTCACATTCTAAAACAGTTCTGAAATAAAGAAACAGAGAGACAAAATGTATAGTTGACTTAATTAGTTTATATATAGGCTATTCCTTTAGCTGGAAATTAGATTTAAACACCACCAAATAGAAATACTTTGTCATCTCATCTGCAAGATTATTGTGATCACTTGCATAAGGTACAAGATAGACATCACTTTTTTAGCAACAAAAAAAAAAGATAGACATCACTTTTGTAAGTGGATTGACAAATCCCCCAACTTCAAGACCTCCTTTTGAAGAAGTATTGGGCTTTCCTGCAAAACAGAAAAAGCCAAAAAATAAAAAATAAACATGTTACGTACAGACACTAGACTACTAAGACATGATTTTCAAACATAGAAGACTACAATTTCCCATATGAAAAAAACAAAAAAACTCTTGCATATATAATGTGAGGATTATAATGNTATATATATATATATATATTTGATAAGTGACTTTTTTAACACATATATTTCGAAGATTGGAAAGAAAAAATAATACGTTACTATATAATTTTTTTATTGTTATTATTTACATTGCTAACTAGTATATATACATTTATTGGGCATTTACTGATTAAGTTTCTTCAAGCAATCAAAACTGCACTGTACTTAAATTTTTTATTTTTTATTTTTTCCATTGCAATATTACTCATTTGAGTCATCTCGATTTCCTTTGGAATCGATAATACTTATTGTACAAGGCATTCAAGGTTTAAGCTTTTGAAGGATTATTATTATTATTATTTTTTTGATGGATTAATTTTTTAAAATTTTATATTTATGATATTGAATTAATTATGCCTTTTTTGCACTCACATTCTAAAACAGTTCTGAAATAAAGAAACAGAGAGACAAAATGTATAGTTGACTTAATTAGTTTATATATAGGCTATTCCTTTAGCTGGAAATTAGATTTAAACACCACCAAATAGAAATACTTTGTCATCTCATCTGCAAGATTATTGTGATCACTTGCATAAGGTACAAGATAGACATCACTTTTTTAGCAACAAAAAAAAAAGATAGACATCACTTTTGTAAGTGGATTGACAAATCCCCCAACTTCAAGACCTCCTTTTGAAGAAGTATTGGGCTTTCCTGCAAAACAGAAAAAGCCAAAAAATAAAAAATAAACATGTTACGTACAGACACTAGACTACTAAGACATGATTTTCAAACATAGAAGACTACAATTTCCCATATGAAAAAAACAAAAAAACTCTTGCATATATAATGTGAGGATTATAATGAACGAATGCTTACTGCTTGAACAGATCTTATGTCTGTGAATCTATGTTCTTAGAAGCCTCTCCTTTATATGGCAAAGTTCAGAAACAACTTTAGCAATATCCATTCTATCTCTTTGCAGTTCTGCAGAACAAGCAACTCCAATTTTCATAACAGAAATCAAGCAATCATGAATGCGATGTTGATTTTGAGCCCTATTCCTGTTGCGAGTGTTGCTGCTGCTGCTGCTTTCATCTTGTGTTTGAAGAAGCATGGCATCTACAACTTCTTCGACACTATTAGAAAGACCTGTCAGAGCAAAGTTATGGAGATTCAAACCATCTCTAAACATAATATCAGTAGGCCTCTTCCCTGTAAACATCTCCAACAAGAGAATTCCATAACTGTAGACATCGCCCCACGTTGACACCTCGCTTCCCATGCCATACTCTATATTACACGAATAAAGTGAAGATGAACAAGTAATTAAAAAATAAATTAAAATTAAACAATCCAGAAATCAAAATCTTGCTTTTCGCATGTGTGGCCAAATGTTGAAAATCCATAATCCTTATAAACCACATAGTTTTTTGATCATTTATATGGATTCAAAAACAAAGACTAAATGATATAATTAGCCACATGTATTAGTGAGAAGCACAAATAAATTTCATATGAATACATATCATTAGAATTTTAAAACTTAGTGATATAATTATGACCACTAAACATGGTGATGATAATTATACCTGGGGCAGTATATCCAATGGAGCCTCGTATTCCAAGAGAGCTAGTTTGTTCAGAGGAAACTGGATGTGAAGCATTTGCGACGAACCTCACCAGTCCAAAATCTCCAAGATGAGCATTCATGTCACTGTCCAAGAGAACATTACTTGGCTTCAAATCACAATGAACTATTGGCACATGGCACTGATTGTGCAAATAATCCATAGCATTTGCCACACCGAGGGAAATGTTTAGCCTCTCTATAAGACTCAGATGCTTGTGTTCTTCTCCCAAATTTGCACTCTGAGTTGGATGTAGCCACTCTTCTAGGCTCCCATTAACCATAAACTCGTAGACAAGAGCTTTGAAATCGTTCCCCTGAAAATCAATACTTGAACAAGCAGTTATAATTCTGACAAGATTTCGATGCTTGATCTTTTTCAGGGCTTTACATTCAGCTATGAAACTTTTCGATGCTTTTGAAGTTCCAAGTTTTAGGACTTTCACGGCGACAGTTTGCGCTTCTGGCTGATTTAGGATTCCCGTGTATACAGAACCAAAACTTCCAGCACCAATCAAATTAGCTTCAGAAAAGCCATCAGTAGCGTTAAAAAGATCTCCATATGACACTTTCAATAAAGGAATTCCAAACGAGAATCCCAAATTTGCTGATTTGCTTCTTTTCCGCAACACACAAAATACAAGCCAAAGCACCGCAAGAATCAATGCAACAAGTCCGCAAGCAACAGAAACAATGATGATCTTCGCCTTGCGAGATAGTTTGGATTTGGAGGAGCATTTAGACAGGTTGAATTGAGGCAGTCCTCCGCATAGCCTTGCGTTTCCCATTATGGAAAGTGCACTTGCATTGCTGAACACTCCCTGAATGGGCACCTCGCCTTCAAAATCATTGAACGATAAGTTCAAATTGTTCAAGAAGTGAAAAGTCTGCAAAAACGTCGGGATTGTTCCTGATAAGGTGTTGCTGGACAAGTCAATCTCTTCAATTCCTCTCAGAGCAGCCAAAGACGAGGGAATGTTCCCTTGCAATGAGTTTCCGTACAAATACAAATACATCAAGCTTGTGCAGGCACCAAGAGCGGCAGGAATTTCACCATTCAACTTATTATCATGAAGATCCAGATAAGGAAGATTTAGCAAATTACCTACTTCTGTCGGAATAGGACCGGTCAAGCTGTTGATGGATAAATTTAATGCAATGGATAAGGATGACAGGCCAAAAAGCTGTTTAGGAATAGGACCGCTCAAATTGTTTTGAGAAAGATCGAGCGTTGTCAAACTCATGCATCCTCCAAGACTTGATGGTATGCTTCCTTGCAAGGTGTTTAACTGTATATAGAGTCTTGTTAAGCGAGTCAAATTTCCCAAAGAAGAAGGAATAGTCCCTGAGAATTTGTTAATACCGATGTCTATCAAACCCAGGTTTTGCAATTTGCCTATCGAGCTGGGTATAGGACCTGTCAATTGATTTTCCCCAATGTCTAAGTATTCCAAGTTGATGAGATTTTCGATCCCGATGGGAATACTTCCACGTATCCCATTGCTTGCCATGCTTAAAAATCGTAACTTAGACGAGAAGTTGCTGATAGATTTGGGCAAGACCATTCCAAAATTGTTCTGACTCGTCGCTAGTTCTTCTAAGTTGGTGCAATTTGGAAGAGAGGAGAGAAAATTGAAGTCGTCATCCTCACCCGATTCGAGATTGTTGTTTTCGATAAATAGGGTCTGCAAATTGGACAAGCTTGCAAAATTAGGCACTCTTCCAGTGAAGTTATTTGTTGAGATTTCAAAATCTACGAGGTTTGAGGCATTCGAAAAAGTTGTGGGAATTGATCCTCCGAAGTGATTGTCTTCGAATCGAAATATTTGGAGGTTTGGAAGAGTGAGGCCCAAGTCAGGAGGTAGGCTTCCTTGAAGTTGGTTACCAGTTACACCAAAGTCTATAAGCGAAGAGGTATTGTACATTGAGCCAGGAACCGTACCAGACAAGCTCGCTTCCATAATATAAAAAACAATCAGACTTTTCAACTGACCAAAGCTTGTTGGAATGCTTCCATGAACGTTATTCAATGACACACTGAACCACGTCAGAGAAGAAAGATTTCCAAAGGAATTTGGTATTTCACCAACCAACTTGTTGTCTCCCAAATCGAGCATCTTCAGCTTAGACAACGAGCCCATGTCTCCAGGAATTTTTCCGGTAAGATTGTTTCTATATATACTTAGGATTTGAAGGCTAGAACAGCGCGAGATGTTGCGTGGAATTTCGCCGCTGAAGGAGTTGTTCATGAGTTCCAGTCGTCGCAGTCGAAACAAACCCCCAATTTCCGGAGGGATATAGTAGGCGAAGCTATTGTTTGAGAGAATTAATCTCCTAAGAAAACTCAAATTTCCAATGTGGGGAGACAGCTTACCTTGAAGCTTGTACGAGCTGAGATTCAGCACGGTGACCCTCCTGTGCCGTGCGCCACAAGTAACTCCTCTCCACTCGCAGAAATGCAGAGATGCGTTCCAAGAATTCAGAATTCCAAGAGGGTCTTTGGTTATCTGCGAATTAACAGCAAGCAAAGACAGCTTGTCGGTCTCGTTGTTCCCTCCTACTACAGACTGCATGGGCAGGGCTAAACAAATGATAACGAAGGTGGTGGTTCGCATGAAAACTAACCCAAATATCCTCAAATTCATGTTCCATGGCTCATCCATTTTGGACTACTACTAAGGACAATGAAAATATACGAGTCTATATGAAAAAATGCAGCAATCTCTCTCTGATCATTTACGTACACTTAGCTTCTCTTAGAGAGCTTGGCAGAAAACAAATGTTCGTGGCTTAATGTGGATCACTCACCTATCTTATTTTTCTTCGCTGAGTATGACATTAATATTTGCTAAGAAGAAAATTTTATGAGTTAACACAGACTAAAGAAAGGTTTTATCCACAACTACGATGGTTTGTTAAAAAATTTATGAGATCACTCACCTAAACATACATACATACATATATATATATATATATATATATTTATATTTATATAGCGTGCCGTGCGGGGACGTCAAAAGGAGTCGAGCCTTTTTGTTTTTGGTTTTTTTTTTTTTTTTTTAATCCAAAAGGAGTCAAGTCATATATAGGATTGACGGGGATTCATGTAAGTCTACTATCTTCTTTTAACTTGGAATCTTCCATCGCTTTGAAAAATGCATGAAAATTTATTGAACTTTTCTTTTTGAAAAATGTGCCGAAATTTATCTAACCTTTTAGTTTGTTTGGTTGTGTAGATTGTAGGCTACAAAGACATCTTTTTTTTAGGCTATGATCATACGAGTGCCTCAATTTCTTGTTAATGTACCAAAACCATATTTAGTGTTTGATCCACCAATTAAGTTGGAAAAAAGAAAAAGTTGATCCTCAGGCTAAAACTGCAGCCTTAATTTCTGAATCAATTAGGTTGTGTATCAAATTAGGATTTAAAGAAAAAGAAAGAGGAAGAAGATCAAATTAGATTGCTTAAAATTTGACTGACATTTCAATTAAATTCAATTTAAGAATCCCATAAATACTCACCCAAAAAGAAAAGATTAATTAAGCATGACCAAAATAGTACTCAGGTACTGTTTCAGTCATACACCCGAAGACACGGCACCAGTTTTCAAAGCTTTGTTATACTCCAGTGTCTCCATTCCCATTTCGGAGACAAGGATGGGAAGAGAAAGAGAGTATTGACTTGCTTCCACATCGTACATGTACATTCGATGTTTTGTGACGGAAGCAAATTCGTCACAACGTATAATATGTGTGACGGATTCGTCACACAATCCATCAACTGTGACGGTTACTAACCCGTCACAGTGCTTTCGCAATAGCCCCGACACAAATTCTCTTCAGTGACCGTTTACTGTTTATCGTCACAAAAAATGTAGTTTAAGTGACGGCAAAAATCCGTCACTTATATTCCAACCCATTGTAATTTTCCGGCGAGCCGCCGCCGGCAAGGATTAAGTGACTGATCCTCTTCTGTCACAATAACGACATTTGTGACAGTAGTGTGACGGCTAACCGTCACTGTTACTTAATTGTGACGGCCAACTAATCGTGACAATTGTACGGCTTAGTCACGACTTTGTGACGGATTCCCGTCACAGTTGCCCAATTTATTTTGTGTCGCCAACGACACTCTTCTGTGACAACTATGTGACGGGTTTCTGTCACTGATATATAATTGTCACTGTTCGCAGACGTCACATAAACATTGTTGTTGTGACAGTTTTGTGACGGATTCCCGTCACGGATATATAATTGTCGCCGTTCTCAGCCGTCACTTAAACATTGTTGTGACGGTTTTGTGACGGTTCTCCGTCACGGATATATAATTGTCACTGTTCTCAACCGTCACTTATACATTGTTTTCATGCTATAATATCATGTCTATATGTACTAATTAATACAAAAATTCACTTTTATTTACATATCTGTGACACCTAAAATTTCAGTTTACATTAAAATGGATAATATTGTATTGGCACAAAATATCTTTTACATTCAAATTCTAACACAAGTACACTACGCATAGTGTATCACATATAATAAGATTTACACAAAAAAAAAACAGACAAAATCCAATGCTCCTACTGTAGCAGCTGAGATACAAATTGCAATAATTAAGTATCTAGCAAGTAAAAGGTAAAAAAATTATACTTTGATAGCACAGATTCCATATCAAAGCAACAAAATTAGCCGCAAGGACCTGCAATTGATAGCAGAGATGAAAAGTTAGAAATTTAACTTAACAGGATAAATTAATACACCAAACATGATAATAAGAATAACAGCAAACACATGAATATGATTAAATATACATTCTAATTTGAGAACAATTAGGCAATGATGGCAACTTTCATTTTTGACTTGTACTATGAATATGAAAGCTATGAATATGAAAGCTATATATTATTGCCTTTACAAATCTGCAAAGTGCAGCACATTTGGGTTCTACCTATGAGGGCGCTTGTGAAAATCAGTTATGCATATATGCACATACAGTTGAGACACCAGAAAAAGAAACTGAGCTTTCAAAACTCTTTTGTAGTCTTCATTGTGCTGCTTTGGTCATGGAAAAGAGTGCAAAATCAACATGTTTTCGTTTTATTTAACAGGATATACAACTATTGGACAGCAGGGTTTAATCAAGTTGCAAATACATACAACAAAGAAAAACAAAACAGTAAATCAAGTTGTGGCATATTTCATAAATCAAATTAATATGCATATCACTTTAAAAGTGAGATTTTCTTGGAAATCAGAAAGCAATAGTAGCCAAGGATACAAGAAGAAGAGTAATTACTCCTATCCATTCACTAACCAGCACTACATAAAATACTTCTTGCTAAAACTTGGCCAATTAAGATTGATTATCCTATTAAACACTGAATTGTCTCCTTGACAAGTGCATGTATGGCATATTTTAGATTACTTAACAACAAGGAGTTGCATTGGTCTACCGAGTTAACAGCCCCCAATACAAAATAATTGGACGGGCCTACATTTGAAATGGAGAATTAAAAATAAATCTATTTCTGATTAATATGTATAGTTGGGGCTAACTACATATTAGCATAAGCTTTTAGGACATGTGGCACCATAACAAAGACTGAAATGGAAAAGGTGGTGGGAAACAAACCTGGCATAGAAGTTGAAACAAATTTTTGAGGCATTCCTAAATAGTCTCTAAGAGGCATTCCTCCAAACTTTTGAGGAACCCAATATGTAATTATCAGAGATTTCATGAGCTTAACAAAACCTAATACATCAAGCTCAAAACCAGGCAAAAAACTTTATATTGGACTGCAACAATACCCTCACCAAACAAACATGAGAGCAGATACATAGAATACATGAACAGAACAAGATTAAAGACATAACTTGTTATAATGAATATCAATGGATGTTATGCCCGGTTTGTTTGTTTTATGGAGGGGATGACTAGATATCTGGGTGTACTTCTCAACATCCTCATTAGGAGCCAGCGATGGTGGTATCTAAAGGATTCAAACACATTCCATGAAAATAGACTATAAGAAATTCACCACTGTACGGTAAAAACACACTTGTAACTCATTATTTTCTTGTTAACAAAACTAAGAATAACATTTGGAAAAATTATAGTAAAAACCAAAGCAATTTGAAGTAAAACATGCAAATGACAATACCTCCCGCCTTTTCCTCTACTGTGAAAGAGCAGCGTTACATTCAGTTAACTCGTCAAAGATCCTGGGAGATATTCCAGGACATATTTTCTTTCCACCAGGGCCCAACTCATCATCAGGTGCTATGGATCAAAAAATAGAATTAAAGTCATTATTCAGCAAAATTTATGAATTACAATAAATAAAATAAACGATATTCCAAGGGAGCACCTGTTTTCCCATTGCTAAGAGCAGAGGCATTTACTGCAATTGCTATTGATGCTAGCAATGGTCTATCAGCCTGAGCAAGTAATGACCTTGCTTCATCCCTTTCCTTTTTTAATCTTGCAATCACACGGCAAGCAGCATCATGCTGCCACAAAATGAAAAATAAACAACAAACTTAGGTGCATGAATCACAAAAGCTCTCAGTCTATTGATTAAACAATAAAATATTAGATCAATAATGACATTCTTGTATGGCGCATAAGTAGGGGGAGCACAGCAATAACAGGAAACAAAAGATTCAAGGCAGGAAAAACTTAAAAAAGAAAAGTTATGATAAAAGTGTAACATTTTTTACAGTTGAACTTCATAATCCCCTTCATTTCTTAAAAAAATTCAACCAAACATTAACCTTAATGAAAAGCTTAAGACAAATTTTTTTAACTCATTCAGATCTTTAGCCCAACCAGATATTTTCTGGTCGAATCCCTCCAGAAATCCACTATGAGCAATCAATCAATGATTTAAATAACAATCTGCCCTACATCATAGAGTCAAAACTCAAAGAAACCTAAATGTTCAAGACGTGACTTTAAAAATATTATTAGGAAAAAAAAGTCCTTGTAGAACAGGTTTTTATTTTTATCAGTGCACTGATACTATTGAGAAACTTCTAACACTTAAATGGGTAGATGTAACTTGTCAGCTAACATTACATATAAACATATATATATATATAAACACATACGAAAAGAAAACAAAATAACCCAGAAACTGATAGCCATATTATTCAGTAAACAATACCTGGTATAGAGCATGACTTAACTCCTGCCTTGCTGTATGAAGTTGTTGCTCCAACGCAAAGTTTGATAACATCAAGCTATCCCATTCCTATTTTCATTTAAAAAAATAAAAGAAACAAGTTTACAAAGAAATTCTTTACAATATCATTTATTACATTACGTTACTGGAGTTGTTTCTTGAAAGATAAAAATGAGTGCAAATCAGAAATATGAATCATAAGGATACAGTTATTACATTACGTTACTGAAGTTGTTTCTTGACATATAAAATGAGTGCAAATCAGAAATATGAATCATAACCATACTAATTATTGAGACAAAATTTGGATTTTCAGTACAGAATGGTTTGAAAAAGATACATTATTATTATAGTTCAATACATACATGCTGAAACATTCCAAGCATGCCAGGGATGCTAGCAGCTTGAACAGGTCTGGGCCGCACTATCTGCTTCACAAGCCATAAAAATAAATCAAAACAAATTTATTAATATAACAACGTCCAAAAGAGTCCAAATTAGCATAAGTAGTTGAGATTATTGGTTGGAGACTACAGGAAAAAAATTCAACCTCCAAGGACAGGGTAGGACCCTAAACAAACAAACCTAGATAATTCAGATAGTACCTACTAATATCAAGTCTTAAGTAGAAGTTGAAACAAATTTACCAATTCAAGTCAGAAATGATAATTCACAATTTAGAAAAGGCAAACCTCAGGTGTTTGTAGTCACCTGAAATAATGGCACAAGAAGAAAAAATAATAATAAAAAGCTTTCTTCCACAGAGGTAGAACTGAAGATTTTTTATTTATTTATATAGACTTGGTAGAAGTAAAAAGCTTATTGTCAATAATATACAAAAAAACAAAGTGCAAACATAGATAATCAAGAAGAAAAAATAATAAATAATACTTGTTCATATACCATTTTACTTTGCACAAACATAGAAAGCACAAACATAGAACCCATGTTATCATATAACCATGCCTTGATTTTCCCATCAGTTGCTGTTGAAAAGATGAACTAAGGAAAAGAAAAAAGAAAAAAACAATAAATAAATAAACAAGAAAAGAAGACAATGTATAATACTTGCATAAAAACATAAAGTAGCTGTCAGGTTAAGTTTCAGATGCCTCCACACACACACACAAACACAGAGACATATACAAACATATATAATATATGAAGGTGGAAAAAAAATAATTTGAAAATGAGCAAATCTCAAGTGAAGTAACAATGTGAACCAAACTTGGAATACCTGGATGTTTTCCTTCTGGTGTGGGCAAACAGAATAAACTGGAGCTTCGTGACCTTCAAAAGTAAACAGCTTATTGCCAGTGGGAGCATCCCACACCTTCACAAGGATGCAAATTTTAAAAGACAAGCTGTGAATATGAAAGCTATATACTTGCCTTTACAAATCTGCAAAGTGCAGCGCATTTGGGTTCTGCCTCTGAGGGAGCTTGTGAAAATCAGTTATGCATATATGCACATACAGTTGAGACACACCAGAAAAAGAAACTGAGCTTTCAAAACTCTTTTGTAGTCTTTGTGCTGCTTTGGTCATGGAAAAGAGTGCAAAATCAACATGTTTTCGTTTTATTTAACATAAAAATACTAAAACAAACAATCTTAAATAAAACATAGAAACTAGATTAGCAGATAGAAAAAATATCATCTAAATCAGGATGACTAGAAGAGAAAAATTTGAGATGGCAAGTGCCAGATAAAATATATAGTACCAATTTGATTTTTTATTATGAAAGATTTTCCAACAAAAGAAATTAAAAAACCGCTTAGGAAATACAAAACTTTTCACAAATGATGAAATATCTCAATTCCAAGAACCTGAGTTACCTGCTTTTCCAGGTCCCGTAGTTATCTGTTTCTGTAGATTCTACATGCGATCTATAGGCGATGACAAGTTTGTATAGGCTGCTTTGACTTTTTAGCAAGCCTAATCTTTTGTTAAATTGCTTTTTTATATGACTATTTGTTCAATGAAATTATTCCAATTTATTATCATTGTAAATATCAATGGTTGAGACATTCCTGCCAGCTACTGAGAATAGCTATCCACAGAAGTTGCACATGGTAAATTTTTGGAAGTTCCCAATAAATTAAGAAAACTATTTTTAGCAACTCTAAAAGTAACCAAGTGTGACATGAGTGTTTATTGGAGCCTAATCCACCATGGAACCACCAAAAACAAAACAACGCTATTATATCAAACCTATTTGAACTAGTTTATTAACTATTTTAATGCCTATTTAGTATGTATCATTCTTGATAGAAATCTGAGTTTCAATGTTAAAGGTTCATTCAGTGTTAGTGCCTATTTTTATAAAATTAAAGTCAAATGCCAGTCCACTTGGAAATTGATTCACTAAATTTGTAAAACTTCTCAAGAAAAATGATATTCTCAAAATAGGTGGTTTGAATTATATTTTATATTTTTTTAAAACTATACACTCTTTATATAGACAACAAAGTATTCAGTACATATAAATCTAATATTTTCTATCACATTCTCAGCACATACCAGATACTGTTAATAGAAAATGTTATTGGATGCTAATTCTTAAGAAACTAGTTCCAAACCCAAGGACGAATGCAATAAACTTTCACTAATCTTAAATTAGACTAAAACAAACAAACAATAATTTCATCAAAAAACATTCCAAACACTCACAAATTTCACTAATTTTTCCTTCTCCAACTCTATACTACAATGCTTATCATTATACAATGTAATTAAGCATAAGAAACATGATTTACCTTCAATTGGAGCCAAAATTTCACAATTTCTCCAGAAATCCGAAATCCCCTTTGTGTCCTTTTTGTCAAATCTCTAACCTATGTCACTAATCTTCAATTCCAACACTTGGGTTTTGTAAAGGAATGAGAAAGAAAGCTTTTGATACAAAGATTCCAGCGAGAGGTGGCCGGAATCTCTCAATTTCCAGTGAGAAGAAAATTCGGTTAAACCCCCAAAACTCACACCTAGAGTGGCTTTTGGTTAAAACAAACCTTACCAAAGTGTTTAAAAGGCCCTAAAACCTATGGGTAACCTATTTCTAAGGCTGATTTGGAGAAGATTGAAGAAATTTGAAGATTTTTATCTCAAAAGCTTCTTGGCAACAACAATGGGGAAAAAAAATGGAGTTTTGCTCGTACAGGGAAGGAGAAGGCCAGATATTCATATTTTGCCCCCTTTCCAAAATTGCCCTTAATTCCTCTCACAATTTCACTTAACTCCAAGGGCAAAATTGTCATTTTTGTCACAGTAATTTCCGTCACAAAAAGTCTTTCCGTCACAAAAAGTCTTTTTTTTTTGGAGCAACTGTGACTGGGTAGTAACCGACACAGAAATGAAAATAATTTTTTTAATATTTTTGGAAGGAAATTTGTGACGATATTTGTCATTTTCCGTTACTAAATGCAAACAAAAATTCAAAAATTTGTTCCCGCCCAGCTGAATTCGTGACGGCAAAAAATCTGTCACAAATAATGAAAAATGAATCTACAATTGTGACGGAAATTGAAATTTCCGATACAGAAAACTGTTTTTTGTGACGGGTACATTTCCGTCACAAAGATTTCTGTCACAAAACATCAATTTTTTTTGTAGTGTGTGTTATGCATAGGTATGTAAAAAAAAATCCAAGAGATTAAAAAATCTTATATGGTCTAAATCTGAAATTGTCTAATTTTAATTTAGGCTGAATTTAAATTTTTAATTTTTAATTTTTAATATAAACTCAGTCCGCCAGATTCATAGAGCTATCTCTTGGACTAATTCGAAGTTTAGCTTAAAACTAGTCCAAAGCACGTCCGCTACAGTTAAAATAATGCATTAGCCAAAGAATTAATAGTTTCTCTGCAAAATCATTAATTAATATTTATTAATGCATCCAAAATATTTATTCTTCCAAAATACCCAAAAAGATAACAATATATTGAAGACGCACGTATATATTGGATATATATATATATATATATATATATATATTGGAGACGCACGGATATATTTTTCTATTTTTAATTAATAATTGTTATTATTTGCTAAGAAGAAGATTTGTATTCGATAAAAGAAAGGGGAAATTAAGTAGCAAGAAAAGCAAATGAGTAGTGGGATAGCCACACCATTGTGTCGGATATAAAATTTCCACAAGTCAATTACATAACCTCAGAATGAAAGCACACCTTTGTTTGAACTAAGAAAAAAAAAAGGGGTTGATTCCAATCAAAAATTTTTTTTTTTTTTGGGGTAAAGTTAATTACCACCTTGTTAATTAAGGCATATTTACAGTGCAACCCTCTTTTTCAGAGTTTTATTGGCTAGACCTCTCAACATGGATCTATAATTGTGCAACATTCCTCTATAAGTGAGCAACATGAAACATTGGCCCATAACTATGCAACATTATGTACCAATGTTACATGTTGCTCATTTATGGACCAATGTTGTTCACTTATAGACTAATATTGCACAGTTATAGATCAATGTTGAAAAATCTCGCTAATGAAACTACAAAAAAAAGGGTTTGCACTCAATAATTTCTCTCTTAATGGAAAAACATGACTTGGAGATCCATTCCAAGATTACTTGAGAACTACATAGGGACATTTTCCCTTATTGTGACTTAAATAAAGAAGCAATTAACAAAATTGGTGTTCAAAATTGAGAAGAAATAGAAATATATATATATATATATATATATATATATATATATATATATATATATAGGGTGCTGCCCTAGGAGAAGCCGCCCATTATTTTCCTGAGCAAAATGAAAATTTTGGGGAAGCTGGGCAATTTTGGTCAAAATTAGAGAGTTTGGGCAATTGGTCAAATTAAGGGGTTAATTGGGGAATTTTCATTACTTTTCCTTTCTAAAATTTCCCAGGTCAAATTAGGGTCTTTGATTTTCCCTTTCCTTCCTAAAAAACACAGTTTTGCCCAGCTTCATAGAAACATCATATATTTCAGATTTTCACACGTAACCTCAACCAATCATTTGAAGAACTTAGCATAATTTTAACATGAATCACCATTTGAATTTCTTAAGTAACATACTACAAAAACTTAACATCAGTTGGTATAGATATTATCTATTTATTTAAGAAACCAAATAATAATAATAATAATAATAATAATGAACATCATAAATATTCCACTTGCCAGACAAATTCAAGAAAAAAATAGGTCCATACACTATTAAAGCTATTGGATATTAGGAAGGAAAAGGGAAATCAAGACCCTAATTTAACTTGGAAATTTTAAGAAAGGAAAAGTAAAGGAAATTCCCCAATTAACCCATTAATTTGACCAATTGTCGAAATCCTCTAATTTTGACCAAAATTGTCCATTTTCATCCAGGAAAGTAATGAACGGCTTCTCCCAGGGCAGCACCCCTATATATATATATATACATAGTAATGATTTAGTGTGTTGCCTAATCTATATTATTATACCAAATGATGATGTGACACAATAATTATACTAGATGACGATGCAACACCATAATTTTACTATTTTCACCAGTAGTGATGGTCATCACTAGTGAGACTGCAACTTAAATAGCAAATTTTAATTAGAAACATTTTACTTTATTTTATTTTATAATATTAAAATTCTAATAAAAAAAAGTAAACTCTTTAAAAGTAACTTTTTACAATGCTACTAAGTCCCATTGGTAATCACTAGTGGGTGAAAAATTAAAATATTTTTGTCATACCATCATATGATATAATAACATGGGCTAGATAGCCTACTAGATTATTTATATATATATATATATAATAAAGATATCATCTCTTTTTTTAAAATAAAAATTGTCACTAAAAATATATTTTTAAAGACAAATCTCGAATAAACTATGATGAAGATTTAAGATTTATCATTAATAGCATAATATTAGTAACAGTTTTTATTTTAATAAAATAAATATATCATTGTTTTAGAATTTATATATATATATATATATATATTCATATTTTACGGAACTACCTTCGAGCTTATACATAATATTGCGTGTGTATGTNTATATATATATATATATATATATATATACATATTTTACGAACTACCTTCGAGCTTATACATAATATTATGTGTGTATATGAAAATTCTATAGTATTGATATATATATATGTACTATTTTTAAAATGCTGATTATCATTAATAATTTTTTAATTATCAGTGGTGTCTCTGCCACTGATAATAGATTAAGACATCACTATAATAAATTATCAGTATTGATCAGTAAGTTTTTAACTTCCATGGAGAAAAAAAATATATATATATATATATATAATTTTTATGGTATAGATATCCACAAATTTTAATTTGTAGATACTTGTCGATTATATATAATAAGTGATAATTTCATCGTTAAAAAATATTAGTAAAATATGACCATCTGTATTTTAAAATGATATTGATATCTACACCAAGAAAAATCTTTCTATGTAGAAATGTGCGCGCAAATGTCCAAAGGAGTCAATTCATATATAGTATTGACAGGGCTTCAAGTATGTCCATTTTCTTCTTTAACTTGGGGTCCTCCATCATTATGAAAAATGCGTGGAAATTTATTGAACTTCTTAATTTGTTTGGTTGTCTAGACTAGCTACAAGGACATCTTTTTTTAGGTTATGATCATACAAGTGCCTCAATATCTTATTAATGTACGAACCAAAACAATATCTAGTGTTTGATCCACCAATTAAGTTGAAGAAAAGAAAAAGGTGATCCTCTGGCTGAAACGGCCTTAATTTCTGAATGAGTAAGGGTTGGATCGAAGACCAAATTAGATTAAAACCAAAAAATCAAGAAAAAAAAATTCACTGCATTTTGTATAGTCTTAAACTCTTAATGACCACTTGATTACTACCTATGGTTGAAAACTAAATTTATATACACAAATATTAATTAATATGAAAAGACAAGATTTAAAAGTGTGAATACAAATATAATCGTTAAGACAAAGTCCAAACTGTATTTTTCTTTTGTGGAAACTTTAGTGCTTTTGTAACTTGCATAAGGTGCAAGATAAGACATCACGTTTGTCAAATTGGTGGTCATATCCTCCCACCCCACGACTTCTTTTCAACCAAAGATGAACATTTCGATAATTTCGGCGAAATGTCACCGAAATTTTATGTTCTCAAAAAATGGGTGAAATTTTATAATTTCCATCGAAATTTTTATAATTTCCATGATATTTCTGCAATATTTTCATTGAAATTTTTATGGCAATTACTTCAAAATCTTGTCAAAGTTTCCATAATTTTCATGAAAATTTCCAAAATTTCGGTAGAAATTTTCTTGCAAATATAGATTGTTAAATTTTAAAAATATGATATATTTTTATAAAATATTATAGCATTTTTTAAAATTATAATTATTTGTTGATGGCATATTTTAACTAATGTCGTGTAATTAGACAAATTAAAATTTGAAAGCAAAATTGAAACAATTAAAAAAAATGTAAAACAATAATTCAATTTTAAAATAAAAAGAATAGTTATAATTTAAAAATAGAAGAATATTATTTTGGCATAAATTTTCAACAAGTTAAAAAAAAAAACTATAATTATAAAATTTTAATTGTCAGAACTCACTTCACTTCATAAACATCTTTTTTCTTTAAAATTATAATCATTTTTTTCAAAATTCTAATCATTTGTTTTCAAAATTACATTCTCAGACTCAACCATTAGGGGTTAGCAGTTATGAACAGGGTCAATAAACGTCATGTCCATATCATGACTATCAGCAAAGACAATCACATGAAATATTAGATCCATATAGTTGGCATATTAACAATTATATGCAAAATTATCAAGGAGAGATGTCTTTTGATCAATATTTCTCTCAATACACAACTGGAAATGGAGATGATCATCATGATGAAGAGAGTAAAAATTTTCAACCACCAAATAATTCTATGTGATATTAACTCATATTTAAGTAATTATGATTTGTATTATTATTCTGATTAATAAATAATTTATCACTTAATTAATAACATTTTTGTTACTGTCAACAAGTGCTATAAGTCTCTTAATTATAATAAATATGATTTCTACTCAATGGTTTTTCAATTTTTATAGTTAAATTAATGAAGTATCTAATAAATAAGCATATCCTGAAGTTTCATTAAAAAATTTCCATATATATTTTTTTTTATAAATTTCTGCAATTTCTTTCATATTTTTATCTATATCGATATTTTATCGATATTTCTATATTTTTGACCTTCGATATTTCCTTCGATACTGATATTTTTATCTTTGTTTTCAACAAACCATAAGGTTACCACGAGGATGATAGTTCAGCAGTAAGAAGTCGGTTCAACTTTCACACAAACAAGTTTAAAATTGAGAATTCAAATTTTAGTATGCCTTTGTTATTGTCTCAGATGATAGTATGCTGCAATGCCGCTAGCGTATGATATATGACCTAATGCATATAACACTAATAAGATGCATTTGCTTTTTTCCTTACCCAAAATAAAAATAAAAATTAAATAAATAAATAAAGAACATAGGGTTTTGTTAAAAACAGAGTTGCTCTTTTTTAATCAAATATCGAAAGTTAAAAAGGTTAAGACAGCCTTTTATCAGATAGACGGACCAATATTACCACCAAATTTTGGAACTAGTCCAAGAAATATTTTCTTAATACCTATATAACATTACTTAAAAATAACAATAAATACCATAATCATCTCATTGGATTTCCAAACACTATAACAGTAAACCAGAAGCTAAATCAAAAGCTTGAGAATTTAATCGATATTCCTTCTGTTATATGACAAGGTTAAGCAAAAATCCATATTATAGAAAATTTATGTATGAATTAACTATAATCATGTAACTCAATTAAAAGAGTTTATTTGTCCTAATAATAGAACTAGATTATTTGTTCACTGATTTTTGCATTTAGACTGAAGTTCTATTCTTTTTGGAGTTACCTTCTCTTAGAGAGCTTGGTAGAAAACAAATGTTCTTGACTTAATGAGGATCACCATTGATTTCATACCACCAGATAAAGACTCTGCTATCTTATTTTTCTTGGTTGAGTATGACATTAATATTTGCTAAGAAACACATACATACATACATACATACATACATACATACACATACATACATACATACATACATACATACATACATACATACATACATACATACATACATACATACATACATACATACATACAGTGAGCCGTGCGGGGACGTCAAAAGGAGTCAAGCCTTTTTTGTTTTTGTTTTTTTGGTTAATCCAAAAGAAGTCGAGTCATATATAGTATTGATGGGGATTCATGTAAGTCTACTATCTTCTTTTAACTTGGAATCCTCCATCGCTTTGAAAAATGCGTGAAAATTTATCGAACTTTTCTTTTTGAAAAATGTGTCGATCGAAATTTATCTAATCTTTTAGTTTGTTTGGTTGTGTAGACTACAAAGACATCTTTCTTTAGGCTATGATCATACGAGTGCCTCAATCTCTTATATATTAATGTACCAAAACCATATTTAGTGTTTGATCCACCAATTAAGTTGGAAAAAAGAAAAAGTTGATCCTCAGGCTAAAACAGTCTTAATTTCTGAATCAATTAGGTTGTGTCGAGGATTAAATTAGGATTTTTTTTTTAAAAAAAAAAAAACAAAGAAGAAGAAGAAGAAAATCAAATTAGATTGCTTAAAATTTGTCGACTGACATTTCAATTAAATTCAATTTAAGAATCTCATAAATACTCACCCAAAAAGAAAGATGAATTCAGCATGACCAAAATAGTACTGATCATGTACTATTTTAGTCATACACCCGAAGACACAGCACCAGTTTTCAAATCTTTGTTATACTCCAGTGTCTCCATTCCCATTCCGAAGAGAAGGATGGGAAGAGAAAGTATATATTGACTTGCTTCTACATTTAAATCGTACATGTGTTCTGCTTGGGCAGGTAAAAAAAGCCGAAAAGCTTAAAACATTCTATATAGTCTGAATCTGAAATTGTCTAATTTTAATTTAGACTAATTTTTTTAAATTTTTAATATAGACTCCGTAACCAGATTCATAGAGCTATCTGTTGGACTAACTCAAAGCCCAGTTTAAAACTAGTCCAAAGCACGTCCATTTTAGTTAAAATAATTTAGATCTGAGAAACAGCAGAGACATATGAGAAATTGGAAGGAAGATCTTTATAGATATTTGCTTTTAGGTAAAGAGAAGTGGAGGCCATGAAGTACCCAAAAAGATAACAATATGTTGGAGACGCACGTGTATATATATATATATATATACAGTCATGCTACTATCAAGTATACTTAATAGTTTTTAATTTAAGATATATGATTTAAAAGCTGAGATTAAATTTTAAATAATATTAAAAAATATCTTAAACAGCTTAAACGGCTAATAATATGGCTTTTCTCTTATATTAGCTTCACTTCATCTCTTTCATTCTTGCTCGTTTTCTCTGTATTGAAGAGATTTTTTGCCTTTTTTCTCCTCTCTCCCATTCTCCCTGATTTGGTATATTTAGATTTCTATAAATTTTTTTCATTAATTTTATTCTTTTGTCATATCCACTTTGTATTTTTTCTTTTTTATTTGTACAATTTCTCTTTTCTTTTTTTTCTTCCATGGAGGTCGTTGATCTATGAAATTTGCTATTTGTCGTGGTTGCGATTTGGAATTAAAAGAACAAAGAAGAAAAATAAAAAGAAGGAACTAACCCAATAAAAAAAAACTCAAATCCCAATAAAGAATAATAAAACAAAAACTAGAAGAAGAAAAAGATAATGATGATGATTTGGACGTTTTGCTGTGTGGGCTGCAAAGAAGAAGAAAGAATAAAATGATGATTTGAGTATTTTGTAGTATGGGTGGAGAAGAAGAAGAAAAAAAAATATCTCTTTAATTTTCTATTTTTATTAGTTTATAAAATGTTTAATTACTAATTTATTTTTATTTCGTTGAATTCAATGAAAAAATGTTACAATGTTTTTGAATTGTTTGAAATCTATAATTTCTTCTTCTTATTTCTTAGATTTTTCCTCCTATTTTATTTTGTGTTAGATTGATATATAGAATTTACTATTTGACAAAAAAATAAAAATGAAGGAAAAAAAAATTAAGAATCTAAATATATTTGTGGTCCAATGGTAAAATATCTTTGGTATAGAGAAAACGAGCGAGAGGGAGAGAGTAAAGTGAAACTAGATAAGAAAGAAGCCAGATTAGTAGTTGTTTAACTAAGTTATTTTTTAATATTATTTAATATTTAATCTCAACCTTTGAATCATATATTTTAAATTAAAAATTATCAAATATACTTAATAGTAGCATGACTATATATATATATATATTCTCTTCTTTTTTATTTTATATATATTGGAGACGCACGCATATATTTTTCTATTTTTAATTAATAATTGTTATTATTTGCTAAGAAGAAGATTTGTATTGGATAAAAGAAAGGTGGAAATTAAGTAGCAAGAAAAGTAAATGAGTAGTGGGATAACCACTCCATTGTGTCGGATATAAAATTTCCACAAGACAATTACATACCCTGAGAACGAAAGCACACCTTTGTTTGAACTAAAAAAAAAATAGTTGATTCCGATCAACTTTTTTTTTTTTTTTCTTTTTGGTAAAGATGATTATCACATTGTTAATGGAAGCATGTTTACAGTGCAACCCTCTTTTTTGGAGTTTTATTAGCGAGATTTTGCAATATTGATCTATAACTGTGCAACATTAGTCTATAAATGAGCAATATTGGTGCATAAGTGAGCAACATGTAACATTGGTCCATAATTATGCAACATTATGTACCAATGTTATATGTTACTCACTTATGAACCAATATTGCTCACTGATGGACTAATGTTGCATATTTATAGATCAATGTTGAAAGTTCTCGATAACGAAATTCCAAAAAAAATGTTTGCACTCAATAATTTCTCTGTTAATGGAAAAACATGACTTGGAGATCCGTTCCAAGATTACTTGAGAACTACAAGGGGATATTTTGCTTATTTGTGACTAAGCAATTAACAAAATCAGTGTTCAAAATTGAGAAGAAATAGAAATAGAAATATATATATATATATATATATTATATAGTAATAATTTAGTGTGTTATCTATCCTATGTTATTATACCAAATGATAATGTGACACAAGAATTATACTAGATGATGATGCGACACTAAAATTTTACTATTTTCTAATGAGACCGCAACTTATGTAATAAATTTTAATTGAGAACATTTTACTTTATTTTATTTATAATACTAAAATTCTAAAAAAGAAAAGTAAACTTTTTAAAAGTAACCTTTTAAAAATGCTACATAATATGTGTTGTGGTTTTTTTTACCTATTTAGTGGGCCAAATACCTAATGATTGTGGGTAGTAGAATAAATGCCCAACAATCTGGTGGTCCACATAAACCCAAAAGTATTTAAAGCTCATATACTTGGAAATGGGACACTTGTCTCTCATCTAAGAGGTAGGGTTTATGGTGAGTCAATCTGAGCCCTCCATGCTTGGTTATAAGGGAAAAATAAAGCAAAAAAGGGGAGAATGAATTTTGGAGCCGCACGCAGCCCGAGAATCACCAACCCCCATCACTCTCACCAACTTTTCTCTCATTTTCCCCAAAAAATTCGGCAACCTTGGTTTTGGTGGGTTTTGAGACCATTAAAGCTTTGATTTTGACATGGAAACCTGAATTCTTGGCCCCTTTTTACCATTATTCAAAACCAAAAAGCAAAAAACACTATTCATCACCTCCCCCAACTCACCTAACCCGAACCAGCCCTTCTTTCTCTTCCATTTTTCCCCCTTTTGTCCAACTTTTCTCCCCCTTTTTTTTAATGTCATTTATAGTTATTTATCTTTTTGAATGAGAAGCTTGACTAACTTAACCATCGGAGGGGAAACGCCGGCTACCACACCTGCGCCCCTCTAACCGGCTTTGCCCCGTTTTTGCAGGAATCAACAAGAGCCGGCCCGTGATGAAAAATCGCCACAACATCTTGGCGCCATCTGTGGGAAACGATTTTCCCTTTCTTATTTTATGTATGTGGCTGTTTTTCACTTCTGAAATCTTTGCATTTTTGTCTCGGTGAACCGGCGTTTGTTTCTACAGTTTGTGTCTTTTTTCTTGCATATCTGTAACCCATGGTTTTTCAAGTGTGGTTAGTTTTATTAAGTTTTGATGGCTTCTCTGGTTTTATTAGTTCTTAGGCTTGCTTTTTCAGTTTTCTTGTTTAAGATTCATAGTTGTTTTGCTCTAGCTCTCGGTTAGACTTTTCATAGATCCAGCTTTCAATTTGTCTTGATGTTTCAGCCCCTTTTGGGTGATATTTGTGCTGTATGCTTCTGAAAATTAGGGTGCTATTCAGTGCCTAAAAAAAAAAGAAAAGAGGCAAGCAGAAAAGAAAAGAAACAAAAGAAATCTGCAAAAAAAAATAAAAAAAAAAATTTCACCATAGCACCTGGACTGAACCTAGCAGGAGCTGAAGCTGGACCTGGCTGAACTTAACTAAAGCTGAATCTGGCTGAAGCTGAACCTGGCTGAAGCTGAGCTGGGCTGGAATTGAACATGACAGGAGCTGGACTGAGCTGAAGCTAAACCCAACCCGGCAGGAGCAGAACCTAGTTGAACCAAAGCAAGACCTAAAGCGAAATGACAGACACCCACCCGGAACAGCAGGCCACGTTGGATGGAGCTGAACCATCCAACAGAGAAACCAGGGGCAAGCAGCCCATGAGAACCAGCTCCTCCTGAACTGAGGGACATCAATTCCGGCAGCTGAACCAAGCACTTTGCCCTCCCAGTTGTTGCCGCCAACTCGAAGGCGAAGTGGGAGACGTATTGCCCCGCGCTAGGAGCAAACTCGAATTTCTAACTTGGAGAACCGGATGGAGCAAGTCATCAGCCTCCTCGAGAACCAGCAGCGAACCAACCGTGAGCCGATTTCACGGACAATGATAAGACCGGCTCCAGTAGACTCTCCACGAGACCGTGTTGTCCCGCGGACTCATGGAGATGGGGGAGCACCAGGAGAGGAGCTGGGAACCGCAGCTAGAGGCTCATGGCAACACAACCGAGGGAGACCAGCGCCGTCGAGACCTCACCCAAGACCACCCTCGGGCGAAACTCGGAGGAACTCGGGGAGGAAATACCCCTCGCCAGCCCGCCAGCAGCCAGCTGAGGAGCGAAATAGCTCACGAATGAGATCCGTGAGCGACGCCTTCTCTTCCCCAAATGATGGCCTGGACCTCAGCAACCTAAGGGCTTCCCTTGACGCCAGACGACGAGCACGAGGGGAGTAAGAAAGAGCCGAATCCCGAGGTGAATGTAGGAGGCGAACTAAAGTAGAGGAAGATAGAAGGCTCATCCGAGCATAAGAGAGGCAGAGAATCTGCGCGGAGGAAAGGCGAAAAATCCAAGCTGAAGAAAAAGTAAGAGTAGAAGCTGAGGAGAGGCAGAGGCACGAGATTGAGAGGAGGAGACTGGAAGCCGAGGAGGTGCAACGAATTGAAACAAAGAGGAGGAGACTTGAAGATGAGGCGAACATGAAGTTCCGTAGCGACCAGCAGTACTTAATCCCTCACCCACACCCCTATGTCTATGCGCCCAGACCAGGATAAGAAACTTCACCATTTGGGATAGGGATACGCCGAGCTGGGCTCCCCAAGGACTTCAAAATGCCAAGTGTGGGGAGGTACGAAGGCAAGGGAGATCCAGCGGAGCACTTTGGAGCCTATAAGGTGTGGATGGAATTTGAAGTTGCAGAGGATGCTATCAAATGCTGCACTTTCCTTTTAACTCTAGGAGGGATAGCTCAGACTTGGTTTACCGGCTTACGCCCTGGCTCAATCAACTCCTTCAGCCAGCTGGAGAGTACTTTCATGGCGCAGTTTATAGGAGCCAGGCAAGTGAAGAAGCCGCCCTCTCACTTGTCATATGTTGTGCAAGGGGAGAATGAGTCTTTGAAGACATATGTTCAAAGATTTTCAGATATGATGATACAAATTGAGGGCTGCACTGACGACCGCGCAATGCAAGCCATGCAGGATGGAGTCCGTGATGAGGACTTCATCAGGACGATAGCTAAGAACCCACCGCGAACATTCTCGTAGATGTTGGCCAAAGCCTATAAACACATCTCCACGGAAGAAATCATCCAGTGCAGGAGAAACTTGAACTGGAATGGAGGAAGCGGGAGATCTGAAGCCAGGAAAAGTCAGAGACGTACCCCACCCCGGAGCAACAAGAGGAACTACGAGGAGGTGAACCTAGCACCCCTGCCGCCCAAGGGCCAGTTCGAGAGGTTCACCCCCCTCAACACAACTCGCTCAGAAGTATTGATGCAAATTTAGGGAAACTACCTACTGAAGAAACCTTTCCCGGTGAGGACCCCATTTAAATTCAGAAATAAGAACAAGTTCTGTAGGTACCACAGAGACTACGGGCACACTACAGAGGAATGCACGGAGCTGAAAGACAAGATCGAAGCCCTGATCCAGAGAGGACAGCTAAAGGAGTTTTTGACAAAAGCTGCAGGGCCCAATACTCCGGTTCCCTCGAGGCGGGAAGATGCTGGAAGAGGAGAAGCACCGTCACCTCCACTACACCCGGGTAGCATACTCAGGAATGTGAGGAAAATTATGGGTGGACCAGGAGTCGGAGGTGAGTCGAACTGATCGCGCAAGGCGTATGCAAGAGGCGCCAAAGGTCTGGACACACATCATGAGGTGAATTGCACCTTCAGACCGACGAAAGTGACCCGAGAGAGAGCTTCTCTATAACGTTCACGGACGAGGAAGCCACGAGAGTACAACACCCACACGACGATGCTATAGTGATAACGGCTCAAGTTGCCAACCACAGGGTGTATCGGATGCTGATCGATAACGGAAGCTCTGTTGATATCCTGTACATGCCCGCTTTCGATGCAATGGGGCTGAAAAGGGAAGTCCTCAAACCTGTGCGAACACCACTGACGGGGTTCGCTGGAGAAACAGTCTTCCCCGAGGGTTCCATCAAGCTACCTCTCACTGTCGGGGAAACCCCAAATAAATCCACTGTCCTAGTAAATTTCCTGGTGATAAAGTCAACGTCAGCATACAATGCCATTCTAGGGAGAACAGCCCTCAACGCTTTGAGAGCAGCGACCTCGACTTACCACTTCATGATGAAGTTCCCGACCGAAGGAGGAGGTGTTGGATTAGTGCGAGGAGATCAGTACGAGTCCAGGCAATGCTACGCCACAGCTCTTAGGGAGAAGGATGCCCACGCCGAAACACTGCCCATCTTTTCCACCTCCGGGAGAAATGTCCTGAGCCGCGTCACAAAAGACTCAACCACCTAATCCATGCTGGACCCTCCGAGCAGAAATGCTCCGAGCCAGCGTCAACCCCCGAACAGAAATGTTCTGGGCCGGCCCAAAACCTAACATCAGGAGAAAAATCGCGGAGACAAAACCCATCCTCCGAGCAGAAATGCTCCGAGCCACCTCTTGAAACAATCACCTCACCAGCAACACCTGAAGCTAACAGAAAGAACGTTTCATAGGCATTTAAGGCTGATTCGAAGGTGATAGCTGAAGATTCATTGATGATGGAGATCCAGACAGCCGAGGAAGAACTTTCTGAAAGAAAGTTGGACGATAGGAGACAAGGGATGTTTAGAGGAGAACCAATGGAGGAGCTCACTAGCATCCAAATAGATCCGGATAACCCAGAGAGGACCACGAGGGTTGGAACAATGCTCTCCCAGAATTGAAGGAGGAGCTCACAGATTTTTTAAGGACCAATTCAGATGTTTTTGCTTGGTCCCACGAAGACATGCTAGGGATAGGTGCGGAGGTGATGGTGCACAGGCTAAATGTAGATCCCAGCTTCAGGCCAATGAAACAGAAGAGAAGAGCCTTTAACCCTGAAAGATATGAAGCGATCAAGATCGAAGTAGACAAACTCCTGAAGGCAGGATTCATCAGAGAAGTGATATACCCCACTTGGCTGGCTAATGTGGTATTGGTGAAGAAGAGCAACAGAGATTGGCGAGTGTGCGTAGACTTTACGGACCTGAACAAAGCATGCCCCAAGGATAGCTTCCCACTGCCCAAGATTGACCAGCTGCTAGACTCAACAGTGGGCAGCGAACTGTACAACTTTTGTGATGCCTTCTCAGGATACAACCAAATTGGAATGCATTCTGACGATCAGGAAAAGACCGCCTTCATCACCAATCTCGGGCTATACTGCTACAAGGTGATGCCTTTTGGGCTCAAGAACGCTAGAGCCACCTATCAGAGACTGGTGAACAAGATGTTTGCTGATCAAATCGGGAAGACAATGGAGGTATACGTAGATGATATGTTAATAAAAAGCAGCAAGGCGACCAAGCATATGGATCACCTGAGTGAGATGTTCAGTGTCTTGAGGAAACATAATGATGCTTAACCCCGCTAAATACGCCTTCGGAGTATCCTTAGGAAAGTTCTTAGGCTTCATGGTAAACCAACGCGAAATCGAAGCCAACCTCGACAAGATAAAGGCGATTATGGAGATGGCGTCACCCCGAAAGGTGAAGGAGGTTCAAAGGCTCACAGGAAAGGTGGAGGCTCTTAACCGATTTGTCTCGAGGGCCATGGACAAATGCATACCATTCTTCAAAATTCTCAGAGGAGCTAAGGATTTCACGTGGACTGAGGAATGTAAGGAGGCCTTCTCTCAACTCAAGAAGTACCTGAGTACATCACCACTACTCTCCAAGCCGGTTTGAGGAGAGACGTTGCTCCTATACTTGGCTGTGTCAGAGACAGCAGTGAGCTCCGCCCTCATACGAGAAGAAGGAACAGCCTAGCTACCGATTTACTATGTTAGTAAAGCTATGGTGCAAGCAGAGACCAAGTACCCCAATGTAGAGAAGTTAGCCCTGGCCTTGGTCATGTCCTCAAGGAAGCTGAAGCCATACTTTCAAGCACATTCGATCACGGTGCCCACCAGTTACCCCCTTAGGCAGGTACTGCATAAGCCAGAGACATCTGGGAGGCTAATCAAGTGGTCCATTGAGCTAGGACAGTACGAGATATTATACAAGCCCCGCACGGCGATAAAAGCTCAGGCAGTGGCTGATTTTATTGCCGAATTCACCACTTCGGAAGAAGGAGAAATCATCATCCCAGACGACCGCAATGAAGCAAGTAATACACACCCAGCTTCATTATGGACCTTACATACGGACGGATCATCCAACGAGCATGGAAGTGGAGCGGGGTTCATCTTAACCATTCCGGCTCCAGATCATGTTAAGCTTGAGTATGCGCTTAGACTTGGGTTTAAGGCATCAAACAATGAAGCAGAGTACGAAGCATTAATCGCAGGACTCAAGATGGCTCGGTCGCTAGGAGCTAAGAGGTTACACAGCTACAGTGACTCGCAGCTGGCGGTGAGACAAGTCAAATTAGAATATCAGGCCAAGGGGGCGAGCATGATCAGCTATCTGAAAGTAGTCAAAGAACTATTGAAAGATTTTGACGAGCACCACATTACACAGATTCCGAGGGCCGAAAACTCAAATGCCGATTCGCTCGCCAAGCTAGCATCAGCTACCGAGTCAGAGCTGGTGCGCACGATCCCCGTTGAGACACTATCATGGCCCAATATTTCAGAGAAGAAGCAGGAGGTGAACCCAATAGAGGAGAGGCCAGGCTGGCGAGACCCAATGATCAGATTTTTGGCGGACGACATCCTACCCGAAGACAAGCTAGAAGCCCGAAGACTTAAGTACAAAGCCTCACATTATACCCTCATCAGCGGAGTTCTGTACAAGAGAGGCTTCTCACTACCCTATCTGAGGTGCCTAGGAGAGGAGGAAGTGGACTACGTCCTAAGGGAGGTCCACGAAGGAGTCTGCGGGAACCACGTAGGAGGAAGGTCATTGGCGCATAAAATAGTCCGCCAGGGCTATTACTGGCCAACCATGCAAGGAGACACGAGGAAGTTTGTAAGAAGATGTGACCTTTGTCAAAGGTTCGCAAAAGTCCAAAGAGGACCACCAGAGCAGCTCACCTCCATCAGAAGCCCGTGGCCATTTGCTTAATGGGGAGTTGACCTAATTGGGCCGCTTCCAACGGGGTGCAGTAAGGTGAAATTTTCAGTAGTAGCAATCGACTACTTCACCAAGTGGGTGGAAGCTGAGCCCCTATTAACGATCACTGAAGCTAAAACTTCAAGCTTCATTTGGAAGTCAATCATCTGCCGCTTCAGGATACCTCATACCATCATCACCGAAAATGGAAGACAATTTGACAATAAAAGCTATAGAGACATGTGCTCGAATTTGGGAATCAAGGCAGCTTTCTCTTCACCATTCCACCCCCAAGCCAATGGCCAAGTTGAGGCTGCAAACAAGATAATTAAGCATAATTTAAAGACTAGGTTAGACAAGCACAAAGCGGCTTGGGTCGAGAAGCTCCCTGAAATCCTGTGGGCTTACAGGACGACTCCAAGAACAGGGACAAGAGAGACTCCTTTCTCGCTAGCCTTCGGAGCCGAAGAGATCATTCCAGTCGAGATAGGGATATCTAACTTCAGAACTGAGCACTTCCGGTTAGAAGAGAACGAAGAGCAAATGAGACTTAACCTAGACCTGATAGAAGAAGTAAGGGATCTAGCTCAGGTGCGCGCAACGGCTTACCAACAACAGTCGGCTAGGTACTACAACTCTAAAGTAAAATAGAGGACTTTTCAGCCCGGTGATCTAGTCCTGAGGAAATTTACATTAAACACCAGAGAACATGGAGCCGAAACTATGGGTCCAACCTGGGAAGGCCCATACCAGGTGAAAAAAGTAATCCGACCCGGAACCTACCAATTGGAGGGAGAAGACGGAAAAGTTCTCGCCCACCCATGGAATGCAGAACATCTGAAGATTTATTTTCAGTAGTTTATGTAATTTTTCTTTTGATTTGTATGACACAATAGTATTATCAATGAAATGATATTTCTCTTTCAAGAAACGAATACAAATATTTACTTACCAAAAATTAAGAATAAACAGCCACGAGGCTAAGCGCCTCAGAAGCTAAAGGCTCCCCGAGCTGGGCTCGGATCGACCAGGAGCTGGCAGCTAGAATAGCCAGGGGGCTGAACCCCCAGAGGCTAATGGCTCCCCGAGCTAGACTCGGATCAACCAAGAGCCGCCGGCTAAAACAGCCAAGAGGCCAAGCGCCTCAGAAGCTAAAGGCTCCCCGAGCTGGGCTCGGATCGACCAAGAGCTGCAGGCTAAAACGGCCAAGAGGCTAAGCGCCTCAGAAGCTAAAGGCTCCCCGAGCTGGGCTCGGATCGACCAGGAGCTGGCAGCTAGAATAGCCAGGGGCTAAACCCCCAGAGGCTAATGGTTCCCCGAGCAGGGCTTGGATCAACCAGAAGCTAAAGGCTAAAATAGCAGCGAGGCCAAGCATATTAAAAGTTACCACCGCGCACGCTAACTCTTCCCAGCTTCTCTACCGACAAACAGGGAAGAGTAGGGGGCTACAGAGGCACAAGGACAAGGTGATAGATCATACTTTATTTATGTTTTATATACTTTGATACTTAAATTAAGCATGTTTTATTCATTTAAAATATATTAATATATGTTTTTCTATAGTTTAAGTGATTTTGACATCAAGGAAGAGAATTTGAAGAAAAAGGGCAAAACTGTAATTAAAAGCATGCAGACAGATTAGTCCAGGCTCTAACCCAGGCGCCTGTCCTGTGATTTCAGTTGCTGTGAAGCAGCGAGACAGAGCAGCCCAGGCGCGATCCCATGCGCCTGGGCTGGCGCGATTTTGGTCCGTTTAGGCGCGTTTTTGTGTGTTTTGTAGCCCTAGGTTTTTAGTTTAAATAGGTTTAAGTTATCTTGTAATAGGGTAGCCATTTTTAGAGCAAAAACAACAAAGAATTGAGATTTCTAACAATTATGAGTAGCTAAATCTTTCTCTTGGGAAAGAGTATTGTTCAATGCTAAAGTATAAGGTGTGAGACTTGGTTTATAAGTTTTAATTCAATTATAATTATTCAATTGTGTTCTTCCAATTTATTTGTTTATTATTCAATTCTCTTTTTATTGTAATTTGGATCCGTTATAATTATTTGTGGATTGGGTATTTGCTAATTAGGAATTCAATCGTATTGAATGTTCTATGTTTAGTAGCACTTTGATTTTAATAATTGCATGCTAAGCTTTTGTTAATTTCTTAGGAGAATGCATAATAGATTAAAGTTTTACAACGTTTGTAGGACTTGTTTATTGTTGGTTGCTATTGTTCTTAATACTGTTATGATTTGATTTAGATCACGTTGGTTTAGATATTTCAGAATTAAGATTAATTTACGATCGTATATGAATTAATTAATTGTGAGAGTTAGAATAAAATTGGCCGTGCTATTTTATTCAATCCAACATTGAATGATTATTTTTGGATATATTTTTGTCTGTGATCACCTGTTCTTTAGTAATTGAAGATACTCTGACCCAAGATTTTCTCTAATTGTTATTTCCAATATTTTTAAATTGCTTTCTTTAATATTTGAATTTGCCAACATAAAATCGCCCTTTTGTTTTTTTAATTTTATTTTAATTGGAATAGAAATAGTTTGATCATCAGTCTCTGTGGAATCGACCTGAACTTGTTGCTACTACGGTAGTGTTTAAATTCAGTAATTAATTTTGGTGTTTACGACACGCATCAAAAGGTTTCGCAACAAAAAAAAATAAAAAAAATGTAATAACACAAATATATATCAGATGCACAAAAACAAAACTTCTATTCAGTTCTTTCAATAGTATTGCGAAATGGTTAAACAGAAATTAGCTCTGGCCTTAACACGTCAGGAACAGTCCTAATTACAAGCATGTGAAAAACAGAAAAAGAAAAACTGGTCAAGAGAGGTGAAAGCTGCCGATAGCTACGCAGCAGGAGGAGAGCCCGAGTTGAGAAGAGGAGAAGCAGCAGGAGAAGAGCCCGAAGCCAAGGCAGGAGTAGAGGAAGACGGCTCTGAAAGAGGAGTTGACAGATCAGTCGGTTCAGAAGTTGAAGCGACAGGGATCGAGGCTTGATCCATAGACTGGTCCAGGAAGATGTAGTCGAGGTCTGGGAACTTAGACTTGATAAACCCGACAGCAGAGTCGGCTCCTGCATCGAATTGACCCTCAGCCTCATCATACAACCTCATAATCTCATCGTCCTTCAGCTGAAGGTTCCTTTTTGCCTCCTCAAGCTCAGCTTTCAGCCCCTCTGATTCCTTAACCTGCTCCTTAAGCCTCGCAGCCGATGCTGTGAGAAGCTGGTCTTTCTTCCTTATCTCTGCATCACTGAGCTTCAGCTTAGCTTCCTTCAGCTTGAGGTCGCCCTCCTTCTGACTGACCTCTAGGTCCTTCTTCGTCATCAGGAGCTCGAACTTGGCTATACATTTCTTAGCTTCCTCCAGCTCTTTCTGAGATTCCTTTAAGTCGATAACGGCGATCGCAGATATTTCCTTATGACGAGTAATCTGTTCCTGAAGCCTGAAAACCATGAAAGCCCCTTGCGCAACAAAGGAAAGCACACAAGTAAATAACGAGAGAAGTTAAAGTCCCTAAAAGCATAGCAATGCGAATTCTCACCAAGCCAACTAAGCGAGAGGCCTCGGAAGGGAGAGAAGACTCAAAGATGCCCGAGAGCCACCTGTCCTCAGCCGGGAGAACGTCCTTTGACAAGAAGTTCACAAATTCACCCACGCGACCAGGTGACCTACTCCTCTCCCCCCGGCTCGCCTCTGGGGAGGAATCCCTCATTCCCTTAGAAGGACGAACACAAACCCTGGAAGCCGGCATTTGGTCCCCGCTCCCCCTTGGTTGAGGAGAGCTGATGCCTCCCTTAGGATCCTTGGAGGAGGCTCCTCTAGAAGGAAGAGGAGGCAGGAGTGAACTCTCCGCAGCGACGATGGGAGCTCGGACAGGCGGCTCGGGGCTGACCTTCGCCGACTTAGCCGCCCGGCTCCTGTCAGGACGGCCAGGCAGAGCCCTATTGAACCCGACACCTGACGACATCACTGCACCAAAGAAACGATTCGGAAGTTAGACATTTAAATAGTCAAGATAAACTGAAGTAAAGTGAAAGCAGCCGAGCACTACCACCGGCCAGCCTAGCCTCCTTTAAAAGGATGGTAGAGTCCCTCTCGCACAGCTTAAGGCTAAGGATGCGATCAACCCTAAACCTACTGGACTCGTCTACAGAGGGGAAGGACGGACTCCATCTATGGTTGATCCCGCAAAACTCACGAGGAGTCAGGGGCTCGCTCCCGTCCTCCCAGTCCCCACTAACGAAGAACCACTCTCGTTGCCAGTTCGAAACTTCAGGGGGTTTCATAAGAAACTTCCTGCGTCGTGGATAGTAGCAGAATGAGCCAACCTTGTTGGCGGCTGACCTGATCTCGAAACACGCCTGAATTTCAGAAGGAGTGGGGTCAATACCGAAGTGCTCTTGCCATAGCACAAAATAGCAGTAAATCCCCCTCCACGCGTTGGGGTTGAGCTAAAGAGGCGCCAGCCGAACATCGCGGAGAAGGCGACGGACGAAGAGCGGAAGCGGTAGCCTCAGCCCGCATTTGAAAAACTACCGGTTCAAGGCAACCTCACCGGCTGGAGGACAACTGGGCAACTCGTCACCCCTAGGCACCCAAAAGGTGATCTCGTCTGGCACCGAATAATCCAGTCTCAACTGGTCCAAGTCAGCTTGGGTGAGTTTAGACTCCACCTCGTCTTAACTCCAGGTTCCGTCGGGAACCCTCACTTCTTCTCTTTCCTGAGAAGACCCTGCCACGCCAGCTGCAGCCGTGGACCCACTATATCAGCTGCAGCTGTAGAGGAGCCCGCACGCTCCTCAGCCCCAGAGGTATCGCCAGATTCAGAGTCTGAAGAGTTGGAGATTTCCACCATCTGCGAAACGTCGATAGCCTTCAAGTGGGAGTATGGTGGCTCGTAAAAAATATTAGGCCTGAAAGGCCTGGGCACATGATCAATGAGGGTTTGAAAACTTAAAGGCTGACTAAGTAAAGGACGACTCGAACTACCACCACCACCGCTCGGTAAAGAGCGAGACATCTGAAACAGAGAAGCAGCTCGCTGTCAGGATGGCCATCCCCTGAACAGAAGGAAGAAAGTCGCCAAGGGATTCTAATGCACGTGAACAATGGGCCAACCTCTTGGAGTCTACCAAAACTCATCGCACTACACCAAAAACATAGGTTTGGGCCCCAGCCTCCACCGTAGCTTCGTGGCTTCTACTCAGGCTCCAGCCTCAGCCCCAGCACCATGGCTTCGGCCCAGGTCCCAGCCTCAGCCGTAGCTCCGTGACCTCCACCCAGGTCCCGAGTTTCAGCCCCGGTTCCATGGCCTCCACCCAGGTCCCGAGTTTCAACCTCGGCTCCATGGCCTCCACCCAGGTCTCGAGTGTCAGCCTCGGTTCCGTGGCCTCCACCCAGGTCCTAGGTTTCAGCCCAGGTTCCGTGGCCTCCACCCAGGTCCTGAGTTTTAGCCTCGGCCCCGTGGCCTCCACCCAGGTCCCAGGTTTCAGCCCCGAATCTGTGGCCTCCACCCAGGTCCTGAGTTTCAGCCTCGGCCCCGTGGCCTCCACCCAGGTCCCAGGTTTCAGCCCCAGTTCCATGGCCTCCACTCAGGTCCCGAGTTTCAGCCTCGGTTTCGTGGCCTCCACCCAGGTCCCGAGTTTCAGCCTCGGTTCCGTGGCCTCTACCCAGGTCCCAGGTTTCAGCCTCGGTTCCATGGCCTCCACCCAGGTCCCGAGTTTCAACCTCGGCCCCGTGGCCTCCACCCAGGTTCCGAGTCTCAGCCTCGGTTCCGTGAACCTTACGACATTTGGTTTCTACTTAGAGTCGAGCCAGCACCCGGACGCATGGCTTCCGCCTGGGTACCGGACCACAGCCTGGCCCCCTAGCTTCCAACCATGTCACCCAGGGTTCTAACCTAAGCCCTCGACCTCTATACAAAACAGTGAGCCTAAAACCTCTACCAAGCAGCAGCACATCACATAAATGGGAAGCAATGCAGCATAAAAACCCTAAATAAAGGCGAAACAGAAGGAGAAATTTCGTACCTTCAGATCTTTGATCGAATCGAGGGCATGGTGAGGCGCAGCAAGGAGGAAGTCTTCTCCCTTCCAAAAGCCTGAGCAGAACCGTGAAAAGAAAGAAAAGTTAGAAGGATAAACTAGCAAGCAAACGGCCCAAAAAACAGGAAGAAAATCGAAACCAAAAAAGAAAGGATAGCGAAGACTTACCGTCGATCGACCAAGAGGAAAAGAAACACCACCGACGAAGCTGAACGAAGCAGAGGAGGGGCGACCCGAATCGTTAGGCGATTCAAAGCGCTATCGTGCTCGGTTCTTGATCAACAAGGAGGGAGCTAAAGCCTTCGGTTTGGGAGAAAAGAAAAAAAAAAAGGAAGAAAAGAGAAGAGAATGGAAAGTTTACGGACTCAACCGGGGCACAAAGGGAGGGGAGGCATGCAGACGTGGGGGTGCATTAAATGCACGTCCCATCCTCCTAGGAAAAGCTGCGCTGTGTCTTTTCAGAAAAAAAAATCAATCATTTTGAAATTCAAATTTCAAACACTCGGTATTCGCGCCCAACAAGTATTTTTTATCCTTTAAAATTGATTCAATCTTTAGATTGAATCAATTTGGGGGCTATTGTTGTGGGTATTTTTACCTATTTAGTGGGCCAAATACCTAATGATTGTGGGTAGTAGAATAAATGCCCAACAATGTGGTGGTCCACATAAACCCAAAAGTATTTAAAGCCCATATACTTGGGAAGGGGACACTTGTCTCTCATCTAAGAGGTAGGGTTTATGGTGAGTCAATCTGAGCCCTCCATGCTTGGTTATAAGGGAAAAATAAAGCAAAAAAGGGGAGAATGAATTTTGGAGCCACACGCAGCCTGAGAATCGCCAACCCCCATCACTCTCACCAACTTTTCTCTCATTTTCCCAAAAAAATTCGGCAGCTTTGGTTTTGGTGGGTTTTGAGACCATTAAAGCTTTGATTTTGACATGGAAACATGAATTATTGGCCCCTTTTTACCATTATTCAAAACCAAAAAGCAAAAAACACTATTCATCACCTCCCCCAACTCACCTAACCCGAACCAGCCCTCCTTTCTCTTCCATTTTTCCCCCTTTCTCCAACTTTTCTGCCCCCTTTTATATGTCATTTATAGTTATTTATCTTTTTGAATGAGAAGCTTGACTGACTTAACCATCGGAGGGGAAACGCCGGCCACCACACCGGCGCCCCTCTAACTGGCTTTGCCCCGTTTTTGCATTAATCAACAAGAGCCAGCCTGTGACGAAAAATTGCCACAACAATATGTAAGTTCCATTGGTAATCACCAGTATGTGAAAAAATTAAAAATATTTTTGTCATATCATCGTCTTGTATTATAACTAAGGCTATGTTGCCCATTAGATTATTTATTTATTTATACATATATATAATAAAGATATCCTCATTTTATTAAAACAAAGATTATCACTAAAAGTATAATTTTAGTGACAAATTTCGAATAAACTATCAGCGATGAAAATTTTAAATTTATCATTAATAGCATAATATTAGTAACAGTTTTTATTTTAATAAAATAAATATATCATTATTTTAGAATTTATATATATATATATATATACATATTTGACAAAACTACCTTCAAGCTTATACATAATATTACGTGTGCATGTGTGTGTATATATATATGAAAATTTTATAGTATTGATATCTGTACTATTTTTAAAATGGAACCGTTATTAATAATTTATTAATTATAAATGGTGTCTTTGTAACAAATTAAGACATCACTATAATAAATTTTCAGAGCTGATCAGAAAGTTTTAAACTTCTATCGTGAAAATATATATATATATATATAATTTTTATAGTATAGATATTCGTAAATTTTAATTTGTAAATTCTGTTGATAATATATAATGAGTGATAATTTCATTGCTAAAAAAATTTGCAAAAATTTGACCATCTGTATTTTAAAATGATCTTGATATCTACACCAAAAAAATAATTCTATGTAGAAATGTGCGCGCACACGTCCGAAGGAGTCAATTCATATATAGTATTGACAGGGCTTCAAATAAGTCCATTTTCTTCTTCTAACTTGGGGTCCTCCATCGTTATGAAAAATGCGTGGAAATTTATTGAACTCCTTAATTTGGTTGGTTGTGTAGACTATAAGGACATCTTTCTTTAGGCTATGATCATACGAGTGCCTCAATATCTTATTAATGTACGAACCAAAACCATATCTAGCACCAATTAAGTTGAAGAAAAGAAAAAGTTGATCCTCTGGCTGAAACGGCCTTAATTTCTGAATGAGTAAGGTTGGATAAAGGATCAAATTAGATTAAAACCAAAAAGAAAAAAAAGAAAAAGAGAAGATCAAATTAGATTGCTTAAAATTTGACTGAAATTTCAATTAATTCGATTTAAAAATCTAAAAAATACTCACCCAAAAAGAAAGATGAAGCATGACCAAAATAGTACTCCAGTACTGTCTCAGTCATACACTCGAAGACACAGCACAAGTTTCCAAAGCTTTGTTTTAATATTATATTAGATGGTAAATAGATTTCAGTAGCACCAAATGACAGCGTATACACAAACGTCATACTTCATTGCAATCAATATTCTGCCTGCACAGGAGCAAATTTGCTTACGATTGAACTCTAAATGTAAATGGTCAAACATATTTTTTAGATTCAAATTCACTGCATTTTGTATAGTCTTAAACCCTTAATGACCACTTGATTACTGCCTATGTTTGGAAACTAAATTTATGTATGCAAATATTTATTAATATGAAAAGACAAGATTTAAAAGTGTGAATATAAATTTAATCGTTAGGACAAAGACCAAACGGTATTTTTATAAATTATCAAAAAACTGTATTTTTCTATTGTGGAAATTTTCTGCTTTTGTAACTTGCATAAGGTGCAAGATAAGACATCACTTTTGTCAAATTGGTGGTCATATCTTCCCACCCCATGACCTCTTTTCAACAAAGCATAGGGTTACCACGAGGATGGTAGTTCAGCAGTAAGAAGTCGGATTAACTTTCTCATATGCAAGTTTGGAATTTAGAATTTAAATTTTGGTATGCCTTTGTTATTGTCTCGGATGATCGTATGCTGCAATGCCATATAGCGTATGATCTATGATCTGATGCATATAATATTAACAAGATGCATTTTTTTTCCTTACCAAAAAAAAACATTGGGTTTTCTTAAAAACAGAGTTGCTATTTTTTAATCAAATACCGAAAGTTAAAAAGTTAAGACAGCCTTTCATCAGAGAGACGGACCAATATTACCACCAAATTTTGGGACTAGTCCAAGAAATATTTTCTTAATACCTATATAACGTTACTTAAAAATAACAATAAATACCATAATCATCTCATTGGATTTCCAAACACTATAACAATAAACCAGAAGCTAAATCAAAAGCTTGAGAATTAATCGATTTTCCTTCTGTCATATGACAAGGTTAAGCAGCGATCGATATTATAGAAAATTTATGTATGAATTAACTATAATCATGTAACTCAATTATAAAGTTTATTTGTCCTAATAATAGAACTAGATTATTTGTTTCCTGATTTTTGCATTTAGACTGAAGAGTCTATTCTTTTTTAAAAGTCCAATTGATTCGTTCTCAATTTATAAAACTATATATACATATATATAAATATATATCTGTGTGTGTGTGTGTGTAATATAATTTTGTGGTGTGTTAAAAATGAATGGATGATGTGAATAGCATATGACTTTTATTTTGCGGATAAAATAGTATGGTTATGCACATGTTGTAATACTTTGTCCTCTTTTGCAAAAGGATATACACTGATAGAGTTTTGGAGCACCAGTGTACTTTGCTATGTCAAAACCTGAAGAAAGAATGGTTGGAGAGTGCATTGTTAGCGGTGGGTGTTAAATCTTGCGGGCAAAAGAAACATTAAATCTGGGCATTAATTTATGGCTCCTAATTTATCGTCATTGTATAGATGTAAATGCTTTTTTTTTTGGTGAAAATGAAGATGATGATCATGAACCATATATATGCACTGCAACATGCATACATGTGTGATTTTATAAAACTTTATTTAATTCAAATCAATTCCTTACCCGCGTTCCGTTTGGTGCTCTTTTATTTTATTTTATTTTATGCAAAATGTTAAGGCTTGGGATTGACGTCCCCCATCGCCCAAGTTATATTGGCATTTCCTATTCAAGTTTCTTCAGGCAATCAAAACTATACCTCCTTTTTTTCATTTTTTCCCATGGCAATATTACTCATTTTAGTCATCTCCATTTCCTTCCTAATCGATTTATTTATACTTATACAAGGGATTCAAGGTTTAAGCTTTTGATGAATTGATTTTTTTTTTTTGATATATTTATGAGATTGAATTAATTGTCCTTTTGCACTCGTATTCTAAAAAAATTCTGAAATTAAGAAGATATAGACAAAATGTATAGCTGACTTAATAAGTAGACTATTTTATAATATATAGGCTATCACTTTAACTGGAAATTCAATTTCAACAACACCAAATACAATTACTTTGTCGTCTTATCTGCTAGATTATTCAGAATTGCATAAGGTACAAGATAGACATCACTTTCGTTAGATGGATTGACATACCCTCCAACTTCATGACCCCCTTTTAGAGAAGCACTGGGCTTTCCTGCAAAACAGAGTGCTCTGTTCTACCAAATTCTAAAAATTTAAAAAGTTAATGTCTTTCATCTCGTAGACAAAACTTATAACCATTTAAGACTATTTCAGGACATACATATATTTTGCTTCCTTTTTTTTTCTTTTTTTTTTTTGGGTTTTTCTACCTAATTATGTGACTTTCTTACTTTTAATTTTTATTTAGTGTTAATTAATGGTAGTTAAGGGTTTGTTTTGCTTCTTCTTTTTTTAAAGCCTAACAGACTTTAATTAAAACTTTCTAACATTAGAAATAAGCAAACAACACACACCTCGGTAGGAAAAAACCGAAAAAACCACCACCTAAATTATTAAGACATGATTTTCAAACATAGAAGACTACATACAATTTCTCATTCGTAACAAAACTAAAGTATACATAATGTGAGGATTATAATGAGCTAATGCTTACAGCTTGAACAGTTCTTATGTCTGTGAATCTACGTTCTTAGAAGCCTCTCCTTTATATGGCAAAGTTCAGAAACAACGTAAGCAGTATCCATTTTATCTCTTTGCACTTCTGCAGAACAAGCAACTCCAATTTTCATAACAGAAATCAAGCAATCATGAATGCGATGTTGATTTTTAGACCTATTCCTGTTGCGAGTGTTGTTGTTGCTGCTACTTTCATCTTGTGTTGGAAGAAGCATGGCATCTATAATTTCTACCACACTATTACAAAGACCTGTAAGAGCAAAGTTATGCAGATTCAAACCATCTCTAAACATAATATCAATAGGCCTCTTCCCTGTAAACATCTCCAATAGGAGGATTCCATAAAACATCTCAAATTGTTTTGAGAAAGATCGAGCGTTGTCAAACTCTTACATCCTCCAAGACTTGATGGTATGCTTCCTTGCAAGGTGTTTGAGTGAAGATGGAGTCTAGTTAAGCGAGTCAAGTTTCCTAAAGAAGGAGGAAGAGTCCCTGATAATTTGTTGATATGGAGGGCTATCAAATTCAGGTTTTGTAATTTGCCTATTGAGCTGGGTATAGAATTGAATTAGCTCCAACGTATAATATTCGAAGCTTAGATGAGAAGTTGCTGATGGATTTGGGCAAGATCATCCGAAAGTTGTTCTGACCCATCGTTAGAACTTGTAAACTTGAGCAGTTTGCAAGAGAGGAGAGAAAATTGAAGTCATCATCCCCGCCTGAGCCGAGACTGTTGACTTCAAGAAGTAGGCTCCGCAAATTGGACAGGCCTGCAAAACTAGGCACTCTCCCAGTGAAGTCATTTTTTGAGATTTGAAAAGATACGAGGCTTGAGGCATTGGGAATAGTTGTGGGAATCAATCCGCCGAAGCGATTGTATGAGAATAGAAATCTTTGGAGGTTTGGAAGAGTGAGGAACAGGTCAGGAGGCAGGCTTCCTTGAAGTTGGTTGCCAGTGCCAGCAAACACTTCAATAGAAGAGCTATTGAACATTGAGCTAGGAATCGAACCAGACAGGTTGGCTTCCATAATCTGAAAACTAGTCAGAGTTTTCAACTTTCCAAAGCTAGTTGGAATACTTCCGCGCAGGTCATTCAGTGACAAACTGAACCACTTCAAAGAAGAAAGATTTCCAAAGGAATTTGGTATTTCACCAACCAATTTGTTGAAGCCCAAATCGAGCACCTCCAGCTTAGATAACGAGCCAATATCTCCAGGAAGTTTTCCGTTGAAACTGTTACTGCCAATTGTAAGGATTTGAAGGCTAGAACAGCGCGAGATGTTGCTTGGAATTTCCCCGCTGAAGGAGTTGTTAGTGAGGTCTAGTTCTCGCAGTCGAAACAAACCTCCAATTTCCGGAGGGATATAGTAGGCGAAGCTATTGTTAGAGAGGCTTAATCTCCTAAGAAAACTCAAATTTCCAATGTGGGGAGACAGCTTACCTTGAAGCTTGTACGAGCGGAGGTCCAGCATGGTGACCCTCCTGTGCCTTGTGCCACAAGTAACTCCTTTCCACTCGCAGAAATGCACAGATGCATTCCAAGAATTCATAATTCCAAGAAGGTCTTTGGTTATCTGTGACTTAACAGCAAGCAAGGACAGCCTATCGGTCTCGTTGTTCCCTCCGACCACCGACCGCATGGTTAAGGCAAAACATATGACAACAAAGGTGGTGGTTCGCATGAAAACTGACTGAAATTTCCTCAAATTGATGCTCCATAGCTCATCCATTTTGGACTTGCCTTCTCTTACAGAGGTTGGTACAATACAAAGGCTCATGACTTGATCATGATCCGCGCTGATTTCATATAAAAGTAATTAATGTTATATTATTATAAAAGTAATCGATATTAATATTCTTTTTTCTGAAGACTGTGCTATCTTATTTTTATTCGTTCAATATTATATTAATATTTGCTAAAAAGAAGACTTTATGGGTTACAGAGTGTAAAACAGCGACAATCCCCAGAGCTAAAATGCTCTCCGAGGCGTAAAGTCCTCTTGTTCTCGAGTTTCTGATCACTTGTTGTCCCAACAAGTGGATTTCTTTTCTTCAAACGCTCATCGGCATTACAGGGGTGCAGGGATCATTCCCCATGGACCAAAGACAAGGGAGGGCCATCTCAATACAAGAAGCCCTTAGCAATCTTTCCCTACAACCAAAGGGACAAACCGAAGGGTCAGCAACAGAAAAGATTCTGGTAGGAAAGATTTTTACAACCAGACTGTTTAGGAAATTCACACTTTCAGAGATTATTCTAAAGACATGGAGACTACAAGCCAGAGTGCAGATCGACAAAATTTCAGATAATATTTTTAAATTCATTTTCGGAAATAAGAAAGATACGGAGTTCGTCTTCAAGAGTAGGCCGTGGTCTATCAACGGAGCTATCCTGGTTCTGAAGGAGTGGCCAGAGGAGAGGGTCATCTCTGATATTTCTTTCAAATCAGCGACTTTCCATGTCCAGATTCATGGACTTCCCCTTGTCTTCCTCCACGAAGGGACGGCGGAGATCATAGGGAAACAGATAGGAACCCTTCATACATAATCCATCAATAATAAATGTGTTGTTGGACTCCGATACCTCCGTATCAAGGTGGATATTCTGGTGGAGGAACCTCTGCCGGCAGGCTTCTTTCAGAAGAGGGAGAACGATGAAGATTACTGGATACAATTTAAGTATGAGCAGTTGTCTGACTTTTGCTATAAGTGTGGGGTGATAAGTCATGTGACGGGGAGGTGTTCTTTCGAAGAGCCGGCGACGATTACGACGGTTAACGGCATTACCACGAAACTCTTCGGCCCTTGGTTGAGGTCGGAGCACAGCGGCAGTCTATGCTTCATCACCCCTAAACCGGTGATCAACAGTAGAAGTCTTCCGCCGGTGACCGTATAGACGAAGGGGAAGGAAGTAGCTGTTCCCGAGGACTGCTTTCTCATCGAGAAGCTAAATGACTGTTTTGCAGAAAAGGAGATGTCCAATCTTCTGACCTGCGGTAAGCAAAAAAGGGAAGCAGAAGAGACCTTTCAGAATGAATTAGCCAAAAGCTACAAATTGGATGCCCTAAATCGTACACTAATAGGTCTAGAATGGGAAAATATGGAAGATCTACAAGCCGCTGTTCTGAATCGTATAAGACAAGACTACTGCAATCCTAGGGATATAACCTCCTGGGCAACTAGGGTTATTCAGAATATTGTGGACTCTAGTGTGGAAGATAGAAATAAGGTGGGCCAACTTGATGTGGGCTTTGGCCCAGTGAAATTTACTAATGCTTCAGGAGAGAAAAGGTATCCTGGTAGCCCATCTTCTTCATTAAATGGAAAAAGGCCAGCCCAATTCCTTATTGATGGGTCTTCCAGGAATAGAGGATATGCTGAGGATATATCAAGTGGGCCTGAATCCGAAATTGCAAGTGAAGCAGGGGGCCCTCACGAATTAATTCAAAATTGCTTGGAGGTGCTTCATGATTCTAATTTTTCGTGGGGTAGCTATAGTAAAGGGAGTGAAAATAATGAGTCAGTAAGATTAGAAGGTGAGCCTTCGGTAAGAAGTAAAGGAAATCGTTCTCGAAAGAAAGAGGCGCGGAGGTGGTTCGAAAAGCAAAACGAAGAAGAAAGAAATGATCAGAGTCAGAATAGCAAAAGGAAACGGGATTTTCATTTGGCCGAGGAGGCTAGCCGTCACATGCCCCCCCTCACCAATGAAAATGTTTTCGTGGAATTGCAGGGGATTGGGTCATTTGGATTCAATCAACTACCTAAAGCAGGTAGTTAGGAAACACAACCCGGATTGTGTTTTTTTAATGGAAACAAAATGTTAATACCAAAGAATGGAAAAGATATGTAAGAATTTAAAATATCCCAATTGCTGCATTGTGGAGGCCCAGGGGAAGGCAGGGGGTATGATGTTAATGTGGAAGGATGATTTAGATATTGATTGTATTTGGCAATCCAGTAGGATTCTGAACTGTGTGGTCATGGACTCTGAAGGCAACCCAGCTTGGAATCTGCTAGCTTGCCATGGAACCCCTTACGAAGGGGAAAAGAGAGAATTTTGGGATACCCTGGAGAATAATATAGATAATTGCTTGGGTCCTTGGCTGATTATCGGTGATCTGAATGAAGTCATGGATAGTTATGAGAAACAAGGAGGAAGACCAGTTTGGAAGAAAAAGCTTTTCTTAAAATCCTTTATCCGTGAAACAGGTGGTATTGATTTGGGTTTCATTGGTCAGAGGTTTACGTGGAGTAATGGTCGGGGGGGCTTGCTGGTATAAAAGAAAGGATTGATAGAGCTGTGGCGGATCATAATTGGGTTGTGATGTTTCCTAAGGCAGTGATTGAACACCTTCCCACTGAATGTTCGGATCACTGTCCTTTATTGCTGAGAATGGAAAGAGTAGAGCCGTTCATCAAAAGACCGTTCCGTTTTGTGAAGGCTTGGACTACAGATATGGACAGTTTCAGAGTGGTTCGGGAAGCTTGGGATGAGGACTGGAAGGATGGTATGGAGTGTCATCAATTGAGGCGAAGTCTTTTCAATACTTCTAAGGCTCTTAGATCTTGGAATAGAGAGCACTTTGGTTTAGCTCATACCAAAATTCAGGACCTTGAAAATGAATTGAAAACACTCTATCAAGGTTCAATGGGAGTTACAAATAGGAGGAATCAGATTGCTGAGGAGTTAAGCATCCAGAGAGCGAGAATGGAGTCCTTATTACGCCAAAAATCTCGGGAGGTGTGGCTGAAAGAAGGGGATAAGAATTCTAGATTCTTTCATACGAGCATTGCTGTGAGGAGAAGAAAGAATAGAATCTCGGTTATCAAAGATGGATCAAATTGGATCAATGACAGAAAGGGCATTTGTGAGTATTTTTGTGATAATTTCAAAGAGCTTTATCAGTCGAGCCATCCTAGCATCCCCAGTGAGATGGACGGATTAGGCCATGGCTACATCACCCCTCAAGAAAACGCATACCTTGTTAGTATTCCTTCAGAAGAGGAAGTGAAGGGGTGCATTGAGAAACTCCATCCTCTAAAAAGCCCTGGACCAGATGGTTTTCCAGGGGAGTTTTTCAGATGCTACTGGAGTACGGTTAAGAACAGAGTTGTTCGGTTTGTCCAAGAGTGCTTCCGATTGAAGAAAGTTCCTTGTAACGCTAATAGGACCTTCATTGTTCTCATCCCTAAGACGAAGCATCCTTCGAATTTCAACCACTATAGGCCTATAAGCCTTTGCAACTTCATCTACAAAATCATTTCCAAATTAATTACGGAGAGGTTAAAGAGGTTCATGGCTAGAATTATCTCGCCAAATCAGGGCGCCTTCGTAGAGGGCCGGTGGATCGCGGAAAACACGGTGATTGCCCAAGAAGTTATTCATAAGATCAAGAAACACAAAGGGAAGAATGGGCTTATGTTGATCAAAATTGATTTGAAGAAGGCTTATGACCGATTGGAATGGGATTTTGTGATGAAAGCGCTGAATGCTTGGGGTTTCTCTGCAGAAGTCCAGCAACTTATACGCAGCTGCCTCGGTATGGTTCAGTACTCGATCCTCCTCAATGGGGGCATAGCGGATACATTTAGTCCTAGCCGGGGCCTTAGGCAAGGCGACCCTTTGTCTCCTTTTCTCTTTGTCTTATGTGCAGAATTTTTAACAAGATCTTTGAACCAAGAGGAAGTAGCAGGCAGGATAAATGGAATCAAGATATGTAGGAATGCACCGTCGATTTCACACCTAATGTATGCAGATGACCTGATCGTTATGTGTAGGGCTAAGGAGAATGAAGCAAGGGCTGTCAAGAGCAGTATTTTGGGTGGTCGGGGCATGAAGCAAATATGGAAAAATCAAGCATTTTATTTTCAAAGAATACGAGTCACAGTGACCGGGCGGCTACTAAAGAGATTTTTGGATTCAAAGAGATGTCCCGAGATTCAATCTACTTAGGGAACAATCTCCTTCTTAGCAAGAACAAAACAAAAGACTTTAAAATTTTGAAGGACAGGCTGAGCATTAGATTGGAGGGGTGGAGCAGAAACCTTTTGTCGAAAGCAGGGAAAGCAACACTTATAACTTCGGTCATCCAAGCTATTCCTACCTATACTATGTCGACCTTTAGGATCCCAAATGGACTTTGTAATGAGATGGATGCTCTAGCTCGGAGGTTTTGGTGGGGGACTAAGAAGGGGTCTAATAGATTTCTTGCGCTGAAAGCTTGGAGAGAGCTGTGTCAACCAAAGAAAAAAGGGGGGCTTGGCTTCCGGATGTTTAAGGACATAAATTCAGCTTTGCTTTCTAAATTAGGATGGAGAGTGGCTGTTGGAGAGGAAAGTTTGTGGTGTAAAATTATTCGGGCTAAATATTTAAAGGAGAAATCTTTTTTTCAAGTTGGGAGAGCTAGAGGAGCATCTCCGGGTTGGCAAGGAATCTATAGCTCTAGAAAATTCCTTCTTAAAGGATCGTGCTTTAAAATTGGAGACGGGTTAAAGATTAATCCATGGAGGGATCCTTGGATCCCAAATTTTTTTGGAAAGACCCCGGTGGTTAAAGAGGATGTGGATATCAGTCTTTGGACTAAAGTTGCTGACTTGCGGTTAGAGGATGGATCTGATTGGGACATAAGAATGATTCGGGATATATGTGAGGAGGACTCAGCCAATGCAATAATCAATATGAGATGGCCGAATGGTAACAATGAAGACCGGCTGTTCTGGTGTGGAAACAATTCTGGGTTATTCTCAGTAAGCAACTGTTATGCTGTGAACTGCAATTCTGGAGGGACGGACTCGGGTTTATGGAGTGAAATCTGGAAATCGCATTTGCAAGAAAGATTGAAATTGTTTCTTTGGCGAGTGTTGGCTAATGTGCTGCCTACTAAGGAGACTTTAAGCCACAGATTGATCGGAAAAGAGGATGCTTGTGGGGTGTGTGAAGAATGGAGGGAAAGCTTAATTCATTTGTTCAAGAACTGTCATGGGTTAAGAGCGATGGCGTTTGCTAGCAGCTGGGGTGGGAGAACTGATGCTTGGCCTGTTAATAATGTGGAGGATTTGATTGAGTTCTGCCTTAAGCCTCCTCCAGAGTGCAGGGGGGATATGGATAGAGAAACCTTTTCGACTTTTGTTGTATCTCTCCTGTATGGTTTTTGGTTGTATAGGAATGACTGCATGTATGAGAATAAATATTCCATAGTGGAGGCTGGTAGGCATCTGGATTCTATGGTGAAAGATTATGCAGGAGCTCCTCAACAATACTCTACATTTATTGAAAAGAAATCAAAAAAGGGATGGACAACTCCTAGGAGGGGCTGGTGGAAAGTGAACTGCGATGCGGCTTGGAGGGATGGGTTTACAGCTTTTGCCATGGTGGTTCGGGATGAGGATGGTCTCATTGTCATGGCTTGCACCAAACTCATGGTAGCATCTTCTGCCCTGGAAGCTGAAATGAAAGCAATCGAGTGGGCTGTCAAAACAGCAGCCAGGAAACCTTGGAACAATCTCAGTTTTTCTTCAGATGCGTTGGTGGCCATAAATGAAATATTGTCTAATAGGGAGCCAGTAGGGTGGTACACAAGAGACTCGGTTCTCTGTATTAGATCGTTTTTGAGAAGCAAAGGATGGGAGATTAAATGGAACGCTAGAACCTCTAATGCTTTTGCTGATATCCTTGCTAAGAAAGCTCTTGACCATAATTGTAATTTTTTGTTTTCTTCCTGTAACATTGGTAGCCTTCCCAAAGATCTTTTTGATGCTTATGTCTCATATCTTTTGGGAAGAGCCCTTGTGTAATCCCTTCTTAGTAGGGGCTTTTTGTGCTTAATAGCAATCCTTTTTTACCAAAAAAAAGAGTGTAAAACAGCGACCAAAAAGCAAAATCATCAATCGTTGTTACTGTATGATCAGGTGATTTATGTACATTACAAATCCATTGTCAAAAGCAACCGTTATAATGGATTAACTTTAGAAATTAATGTCCAGTTGTTTTTATTTTTATTTCCACTTTGCATGGTTAATTTCTACCTCACTCCTTCCAATGGGTCAGGTCCCACGCGTATTAATTAAAAAAATAAAAAAATAAAAACACTCGAGACATAACCGTCAAAAGCAACCGTTATAATGGATGAACTTTAGAAATTAATGTCCAGTTTCTCTTTCGGCTGGGACTCGACCCATTGAAGGGAGTGAGGTAGAAATTAACCACGTAAAATGGAAATAAAATAAAAAAAAACTTTTGAAAGTGGGTGTCACTCTTTTGAACAACTATAGGCTATCAATTTAGCTGGTAAGTACATTTCGATAGCACCAAATATCTATATGTTACATTACATGTTTAATAGTTTTCTTTCTTTCCCCTCCTATCTCTGTCGTCTCTATTAGAAAAACTGAGAGTGTATATACAAGCTTCATGTTGCTCTGCGAAAAAAAATTATTCTGCCTGCATATGGCCCTATTTGCGTAGTATTTAAATCTAAATGTCAATGGTTATACATATTTTTTGGTTTCAAATTCACTCCTTTTGTGCAGTCTTAAGGAACACTTGATTATGACCCAAGATTTAAAGTAAATTTATGTAAAACAAATATTTTTATGCAAGAATATTTAAAACGATATTTTTCTTCTGTGGAATTTTTTTTGCTATTTCTAACCTGCATAATGAACAAGATAGACATCACTTTTGTCAAATTAATGGCCGTATTCACTTTTGTCAAATTTTGTCAGGAAAGCATAGAATTTTCCAAAAAAACAGAGTGTTCTGTTTTTACCAAATACTGAAAATTAAGAAAGTTAGAGAGCCTTTCTTCGGATAGACAGACTAATATTACTACCAACTTTTGGGACTAGTACAAAAAATATTTGCAATACCCAATCAAAGTGCTACTAAACATAGAACATTCAATACGATTGAATTCTTAATTTGCAATACCCAATCCACAAATAATTATAATGGATCCAAATTATAATCAAAAGAGAATTGAATAATAAACAAATAAATTGGAAGAACACAAATTGAATAATTAAAATTGAATTAAAACTTATAAACCAAGTCTCACACCTTATACTTTAGCAATGAACGATACTCTTACCCAATAGAGAGATTTAGCTACTCATAGTTGTTAGAAATCTCAATTCTTTGTTGTTTTTGCTCTAAAAACGGCTATCCTCTGTACAATAATGATCAAACATATTTATACTAAAACCTAGGGCTAAAAAGTCACAAAAATGAGCCTAAATGTTCAAATTCGCGCCCATCTAGGCGCCTGGGCATTGCACCTGGGTTGCACTGCTTTGCTGCCAACATCCAGTTAATTACGGTTTTGTCACTGCTTCTTCAGTTTTCATCCCTTTAAGCTCAAATCCACCTAAAACATAGAAAAATAGAAATTAATCCATTTTAAGTGAATAAAACATGCTCAAATAAAGTATTAAGGTATATAAAATATATATAAATTGCATCCCATCAATAATTTATGATTATTTAGTTTATTTGTTATTTTGTTAGGTTAGTTATTTTGTTTTGCTTTTTAGTTTACTTTTTATTTGTGTTTTTGGGCTGAGACTGAGATTAGTAAACAAATGCTTTGTTTAATTTTTAATGTTTCTCATTACTTTGAGTCATGAAAGTATCAATATAATAGATGAAGATTTAGATAAAATGAAGTAAATAGCATGATTAGTTAAGTGGGTTTAGCAATTTGAAGTCTGATTTGGTAACCATTTTGCATTGAGTAAAATGAAAGCTAGTTTCGGCAAAAATTTAAGCTTAAGTGAGCTTTTGAGCCTTGAATTTGAATTAATTGCTTCCTTTAATCATTTTGTGAGTCATATTCGTGTTTCAATTTATGTCTTTAGAACTTGTTTTGACATGCTTATTGAGATCACATTGCTGCATTTTTGCATTAAAATGATGAAGGCATTTTATTTTATTTTAGCCTAAAAAGCCAACCTTTATGTTTATCATTTTAACCCCTTTGAGCTTTTTATAATTTTTTTTCTTTGTTCTTTATCCTACATTACAAGCCTTGGACTTGGTTTTGGACTACTTTTTCCTATCTTAAGTCTAATTGACCATTTGAGATGTGTAATGGAACTAAGAGATTGTTTTGACTGAGTGTGTGAGTGATCCTGTTTTATGATGGTTGGTATGAGTGAATTGTATAAAGTGGTTAAGTTAAAGTTTTAAGTGAAATTCTCATGCTTTAGTGTGTTCGTTGGAAAAAAAAAATTATATATATATATATATATTTTAGAAAAAAAAAGAGTTTGATAAAAAAAATATGAAATGAAAAAAAAAAAAAATTTCCAAATTTTGTTATTGTGTAAAAGCATGAGAATTATGCCTAATGTGGTAAGTTTAGGCAAGAAAGAAAATTGTTGGAAATTATTGATGGGTATTGGTGAGATCATATCTTGAATGCTCTGTTGGATTTTGGATGTTAACCCATTGATTTTTTTATAAATTTTCTTTTATACCTTACCTTTACCTAAGCCACTTTACAACATTTTAAAAGACCTTCGAATATTTGGTTAAATGTATGCTAGGTGGTGGAGATTAGATCGATAAGTAAGTTTATGGTAGAGCAAGTTTCTGTACAAATACAAATACATCAAGCTTGTGCAGGCACCAAGAGCGCCAAGAATTTCATCATTCAACTTATTATCATGAAGATCCAGATAAGGAAGATTTGCTAGATTATCTACTTCTGTGGGAATAGGACCTGTCAAGCTGTTCCTGGATAAATCTAATGCAATGGATAAGGATGGCAAGCCAATAAACTGTTTAGGAATAGGACCGCTCAAATTGTTTTGAGAAAGATTGAGTGTTGTCAAACTCTTGCATCCTCCAAGACTTGATGGTATATATGCTTCCTTGCAAGGTGTTTGACTGTATATAGAGTCTTGTTAAGCGAGTCAAATTTCCCAAAGAAGAAGGAATAGTCCTTGATAATTTGTTGATATGGAGGGCTATCAAATTCAGGTTTTGCAATTTGCCTATCGAGCTGGGAATAGGACCTGTCAATTGATTTTCCCCAATGTTTAAGAATTCCAAGTTGATGAGATTTCGATCCCGATGGGAATACTTCCACGTATACAGTTGTTTCGCACACTCAATACTCGAAGCTTAGATGAGAAGTTGCTGATGGATTTGGGCAAGATCATCCGAAAGTTGTTTCAACCCATCGTTAGAACTTCTAAATTGGAGCAGTTTGCATGAGAGGAGAGAAAACTGAAGTCATCATCCTCGCCTGCTCCGAGACTGTTGACTTCAAGAAGTAGGCTCCACAAATTGGACAGGCTTGAAAAACTGGCTAGGCACTCTCCCAGTGAAGTTATTTCTTGAGATTTGTAAAGCTTCGAGGTTTGAGGCATTGGAAATGGTTGGGGGAATTGAACCACCAAACTGATTGTATGAGATTAGAAACATTTGAAGGCTTGGAAGAGCGAGGAACAGGTCAGGAGGTAGGCTTCCTTGAAGTTGGTTACCAGTTACAGCAAACGCTCTAACCTCTAAGAGATGATATATTGTACATTGAGGAAGGAATTGTACCAGACAGGCTGGCTTCCATAATCTGAAAAATGCTCAGCCTTTCCAACTGACCAAAGCTAGTTGGAATGCGTCCATGCAGGTCATGGTTCTCTGACAGACTGAACCACTTCAAAGAAGAAAGATTTCCAAAGGAATTTGGTATTTCCCCAAAGAATTTGTTGAAGCCCAAATCTAGTACCTCTAGCTTAGACAAGGAGCCAATATCTATGGGAAGTTTTCCGGTAAGATTATTTAAAGCTAGAGTTAGGATTTGAAGGCTAGAACAGCGCGAGATGTTGAGTGGAATTTCGCCACTAAAGGAATATTACTGAGGTATAGTTCTTGCAGTCGGAACAAACTCCCGATTTCCAGGAGGGATATAGTGGGTGAAGCTGTTGTTAGAGACGTTTAATCTCATAAGAAAACTCAAATTTCCAAGGTGGGGAGACAACTTACCTTGGAGCCTGAGGTCCAACACCGTGACCCTCATGTGCCGTGCGCCACAAGTAACTCCTCTCCACTCACAGAAATGCAGAGATGAATTCCAAGAATTCAGAATTCCAAGAATTCAGAATTCCATGAGGATCTTTGGTAATCTGCGACTTAACAGCAAGCAAGGACAGCTTGTCGGTCTCGTTGTTCCCTCCGACTACCGACCGCATGGTCAGGGCTAAACAAATGACAACAAAGGTGTTGGTTCGCATGAAAACTGACTAAAATATCCTCAAATTGATGCTGCATAGCTCATCCATTTTGGACTGCTACTAAAGCACTACTGGACAGTGAAAATATATGATTCTATGGCAAAATGCTTCACTCTCTCTCATCATTTATATACGCTTAGCTTCTCTTTAATTAAGAGGTTGGTAGAAAACAAAGGCTCGTGACTTAATTAGGATCACAATTGATTTCCATACCACCAGACGAAGACTCTGCTATCTTATTTTTCTTCGTCGCGTATTATATTAATATTTGCTAAGTAGAAGATTTTATGAGTTTAACATCGCCAGAATATGAACCAAACACTACTACAGAATAGGGTCAAAGACGACGGTGAAAATCCGTCGTCTTACGTGTTTAGACGACGGACACGAAACCGTCGTCTAATGAGGCGTCGTCAATACCCATAAAACATCGACGACGGTTTAAAACCGACGTCTAAAACGTTACTGAAGCCACGTGGATGCCACGGGGCAAATATATAGACGACTGTTTAATATTGGAACCGTCGTCTATGTTTTTTTTTTTTTTTCAGCAGCATTTAAATACATTTATACAAAATTATATTAAATATTAAATATATTCTAATTACAAAACTCTTATACAAGATTACTAATTAAACCAAAACTCTCATATATTTTTCACACAATATATACACGGGTAGTTCATACATATCATCAAGTTTAATACATATCATCGGGTTTCATATATGTTAAAAACAATTTAAATAGATTGCCGAGCACTAACCTTAAAGTTTTTGGGTTAAAAATCACAAATATTATGTGAAATGAAGAAGTAATCCGACTACAATGGAGAAGATGAGGAACGGCGACTACAGTGGAGAAGATGAGGAACGGCGACCAAGTGGAGAAGAGGAGGAACGGCGACCACAGTGGAGAAGATGAGCAAACGGTGACCATAGTGGAGAAGATGAGCAAACAGCGGCGGGTGTTTTAGGGTTTCTAAAGAAGTGAGGAAAAATAAGAGAGGAAGAAGCGTGTAAAGAACAAAACACTGAGTTAAAAACGACGGATAAAAGCTAGGCCTGTCGTCTTTACCCAAATAACACGGCTACAAAACGATGCCGTTTTGATAAAGACGACGGGTCTAGAGTCAGGCCCGTCGTTTTTTTTTTTTTTTTTTTTTTTTTTTTTTTTTTTTCGGGTAAAAACGACGGTTTTAGCTTGGAACCGTCATCTTTACCCAAGTAAAGACGACGGTTCTAAGCTAAAACGGTCGTCTTTTGGTTTTTTGGTTTTTTTTTTTTTCGGGGTATCCAGGCCAGGTGTACACAAAGTATGGACGACGGTTCCTAAAGGAACCGTCGTCGATAAGTTAACAATAGACGACGGTTCCTAAAGGAACCGTCGTATATACTCTTCAACATACACGTGGCCACAACGTTGCTGCCACGTGTATTTTAGTCTTTTATCAACGACGGTTGTTGAAGTAACCGTCGTCTTTGATGTAACTTTAGACGACGGTTACAGTTAAAACCGTCGTTGATGTTTTTTAACCGTCGTCTTATTTTATCAACGACGGCTCTCTTTTTCAACCGACGTCTATATAAAAATATGGCCGTCGTCAATAGCTATTTTCTGTAGTAGTGAAACTTTACGATCGTTTGATTTGTGTATATTAAAAAACCATTATTGGTTTTTATTAATTGAAAAAAGAAATAAATATTAATACTTGAAACATGCTCGTCAAAAGCGACATTTATCATGGATCAACTTTAGAAATGAAAGTCAAGTTTGTCTGCAATCCGCGCGTTGGACTTGACCCACTGGAAGTGGAAGGAGTGAGGTAGAAAACCATCCAAAAATGGAAATAAAAAAGATTCCATAACTGTGTTTGAAGTGATTGTCACTTTTTGAACAACTTTAATTGTGACAGTCTAGTGACAGGTTTTCTTTACTTCTAGTAAGATTTTCAGATCTATCCTCCACTCAAATATAAAAAAAAAAAAAAATGAATAAAATTCAATAAAAAAAAATGAAAAAAAGAGACTACTATGTATTGTGTGCTCGAGGGTCACCAAGAAATTTCCTTCCATTTATGTTTAGCTCCAATACAAAATGTAATGATGATTTCTCAAAGTCATTCTCTAACACCGGTTCATAAATCTACCCACTTTGCTGTTGGAACCAATTTAATGGTTTGCATGCTGATAAATCTAATATCAATGGGCACTTTAACTTGTTCTTGATTTGAAACTCTAACAAGGCAGGAGTCATTGGAGATTATAACAGGAATAGATCCACTAAAATGGTTCTTATGTAGTAAAAGGGTTTCAAGATTTGGAAGATGTTTGACCCAATTAGTTTGTTTATATTTTAATACAGAAAATACTATAGATGCAAATTGAGGAAACTAATATGTACTACTTGAACTGATAATCTTTAAATCTTGTTTTATTTTGCTGATTTTACTAAATTTATTTTATTTTATATTGCATAGGCTTATCAGCTTAGCTGGTAAGTAGATTTTAACAGCACCAAATAACCTATCTCTATCATCTCTATTAGAAAAAATGTGAGTGTATAGGCAAGCTTCATGTTGCTCTGCAAAAAATTAAATCTGCCTGCATATGGCCCTATTTGCTTAGCATTCAAGTCTAAATGTCAATGGTTATACAGATAAAGTACAGATAAATTATAATAACTATCAATAAACTATATGTGAACATGAATATAAAATTTATAATTATAAAAAAAAAATGCAAAATTATTATCAATAANGAACATTGCTTGGCTTCAAATAACTATATTGTTTTTTCAATAAACTATATTTATACATAAATATAAAATGTAAAACCGTTTTAGAATTTACCTTGCTGTTTCGTTTACATTTAAGGTTATGTGAAAAGATAGTACTACTAGTTTTATAATTTATTTTCTTATATAATGATAAAAAAAATTAAAATTAAAATTAAAAAACTGCGAACATAAATGTTAAATTTTTATCCAAGTAGTCATGGACAAAATGGACAAATGAAAAACACAGTATTGATGTAGTAAGGAAAAAAAAAAAAACAATATAATGTAATCGAGGACAAATGAAATTAATGAAAACTTGGCATTACTAGCTTATGGAACAAATGGTTTTAGAGAAGCTAGAAAGCTGTTAGAAAAATTATAGAGAAAGTGTAGAGAAGGTGACATGTAGAAAATTTAGAGATAAATGAGAGAAGAGAGAAAGGAGAGACAGTAGTGAAACTGAAGAAAGAAAAGTAGTACTGAAAAATGTATGGGGAGAGAGTTTTTGTTAAGAGAGAATTTATTAGAGAAGGTGGAAAAAGAAAGTGGGAAGAAAATTTTGGAAAAGGTCTTGAAATGGAGAAAAAGGAGGAAAAAGAAAGAGGGAATGAAGTAGAAAAATTGAGAGGGAGGGGAAACTGGAAAGAGAAAGTGGTGGAAGAAGTGGAGCTAGGAATGTTTGGAGAGTAAATTTATTTCTTTTGTTGACTTTTTCTATTATGAATGTGCTTGTAGGAAGTTACTTACATAATAAAACACACGTAGTAGAATAACTTATAAACAAATTAATGGAAGAAATACACAGGACACCAACTACAAATACTTCGTCATCTTATAAAGCTAGATTATTCAGAATTGCATAAGGTACATGATGGATTGACATAACCAACACCTTCAAGACCTCGTTTTAATGAATCATTGGGCTTTCCTGCAAAACATAGTGCTCTATTTTAACCAAATAATGAAAATACCTATAACCATTTAAGACTATATTTCAGAAGATACATATATTTTCCGTTTTGTTTTTGGTTTTTCTACCTAATTATATGTAATTTGCTTACTTTAAATTTTCATAAGTGTTAATTAATGGTAATGAACAATTTGTTTTTGCTTTTCTTTTTTTTCATTCTGTTTGTTTGAGAAGCCAAACTGACTCTAACTAACACTTTTTTTCATTTGAAATAAGCAAATTACAAACAATTCCATAAAAAAAAAAAAAATCCAAAAAATAAACATGTTACGTTAAGACACTAGGTTATTAAGACATGATTTTCGAACATAGAAAACTATAATTTTCCATTTGTAACAAAAACTAATGTATACATAACATGAGGATTATAATGAGCTAATGCTTACTGCTTGAACAGTTCTTATGTCTGTGAATCTATGTTCTTAGAAGCCTCTCCTTTATATGGAAAAGTTCAGAAACAACTTTAGCAATATCCATTCTATCTCTTTGCAGTTCTGCAGAACAAGCAACTCCAATTTTCATAACAGAAATCAAGCACTCATGAATGCGATGTTGATTTTGAGCCCTATTCCTGTTGCGAGTGTTGTTGCTGCTGCTACTTTCATCTTGTGGTTGAAGAAGCATGGCATCTACAATTTCCTCCACACTATTAGAAAGACCTGTGAGAGCAAAGTTATGCAGATTCAAACCATCTCTAAACATAATATCAGTAGGCCTCTTCCCTGTAAACATCTCCAACAAGAGGATTCCATAACTGTAGACATCGCCCCACGTTGACACCTCGCTTCCCATGCCATACTCTATATTACACGAATAAAGTGAAGATGAAAAAGTAATTAAAAAATAAATAAAAATTAAACAATCCAGAAATCAAAATATTGTTTTTTGCATGTGTGGCCAAATGTTGAAAATCCATAATCCTTATAAACCACATAGTTTTTTGATCATTTATATAGATTCAAAAACAAAGACTAAATGATATAATTAGCCACACGTATTAGTGAGAAGCACAAATAAATTTCATATGAATTCATATCATTAGAATTTAAAAACTTAGTGATATAATTATGACCACTATAGTATAAACATGGTGATGATAATTATACCTGGGGCGGTATATCCAATGGAGCCTCGTATTCCAAGAGAGCTAGTTTGTTCAGAGGAAACTGGATGTGAAGCATCTGCGACGAACCTCACCAGTCCAAAATCTCCAAGATGAGCATTCATGTCACTGTCCAAGAGAACATTGCTTGGCTTCAAATAACTATATTGTTTTTTCAATAAACTATATTTATACATAAATATAAAATGTAAAACCGTTTTAGAATTTACCTTGCTGTTTCGTTTACATTTAAGGTTATGTGAAAAGATAGTACTACTAGTTTTATAATTTATTTTCTTATATAATGATAAAAAAAATTAAAATTAAAATTAAAAAACTGCGAACATAAATGTTAAATTTTATCCAAGTAGTCATGGACAAAATGGACAAATGAAAAGCACAGTGTTGATGTAGTAAGGAAAAAAAAAACAATATAATGTAATTGAGGACAAATGAAATTAATGAAAACTTGGCATTACTAGTGTTGTGGGCATTTTTGCCAAGAAGAGTGGGCCTAACATTGTTAATTGTGATAGTCATTCTGTCACAATTACATCTAAAATTCAGATGAGGCTGAACAATTTGATTTGAAAATTTAAAATGAAAATTTCCCGCCCATACATTTAGCATAACTGTGACGGAATTTTAAGCTTGTTGTCACAATTAGTATTTCAATTTATTACAAATATGTTAAAAAAATTTGAGAAATTTTCAAAATCCCTTTATTTTATTTTATTTTCTTCTTCTTCTTCTTCTTCTTCTTCTTCTTCTTCTTCTTCTTCCACTGTTTCCACCGACCCCTCTCTCCCTTTTCTTCCCTCTTTTCTCTTTAAAGAACCCATGCAACTGAAGCCTCTCACCGGAAATCCGGCCGGCAACGGCCAGCTCCCACTGCCTAGAAAAAGCATGCCCAGCCTTTCCACTGCCTTCCCACTCGATTTTTGGCAATTCTCTAAGTGTGTGAGCGTGAAAGAAAGAGACAGAGGAAGGCCTTCTCTGCTCAGTGAATGAGTCGGTAATGGTGGAAGTATGTGAAAACTCCGGTGTAAAACCCACTGGCCAAATCTGGGCCAAGCTTGGTTTGTCACTTTCTTTCCTTCTCTCTCTCTCTCTCTCTCTCTATATATATATATATATATTTGATCATTTTCTCAGTTTCCCTTTCAACCCATGGGTAGCTGAAGCTGAAGATCGTTGAGGATGAGTGTGGTTACCAGTTGTTCGGTTTCAGCTAAAAATTCCAGAGCCCATTTGTTAATCAGTAATCATCCTCATCGCTTTGCTATTTTCTTAGCTTTCTGTTTTTCCAATTTGATGTGATCTGGTATTTTCTGAGTTAATATTTCCTTCTATCCGAGAAACAAAAGTATCTGAATTAATGGGCATATATTATTTTACTTGAGGTTGAGGTACCAAATGAATCTGATAGAAGACGAAAAAAACTTGATCTACACAAACTTAGGTGATCATGTTATATAGCAATTTGGAGGATTTGAAATGAAAGCAAAGCCTTTCCCTACTGTTTTCCCCAAGATTTCATACCATTAAGGTGCTATCCACTGTCTAATATCAGATAATTTGAACATATCATTTGGATCTGGCAGTTATGCCAGAAAAATTCTAACATAAATGGGCTAGAAGGAAGTATGTATCCTATCACTATGTGAGAGATCTTCCAGTTAATTTGGTTTATAAGAGCATTGAAATAAAATATGCAGCATACATCTACTGCTTTTGTTATAAATCTCCCAAATCCCTTGAATCATGGTTTAAAATAGATTACTGAAGCGCAATTTTTTTCTTTTTCTTTTTTGAATTAATGATATGATAGCTTGAATAGTTGGAAAAAAAATTGGTGAGATATGGGCTAAAGCTAAGCTATGAGAAATTTTTGGGCATGTATATTTTTGTTATAGACATTGCTAATTTGTAATCTCTCCTATTTTCAATAATTTGGCATTTGTGTGCAGGGTTAGGCACTTGGGAAGACCACAAAAGGCTTGCTTGAACCAAGTCAAGTAAGTCCATAATTTGGGTAAGTCCAGGTCCTTGAACCATAAGTTACGTAGTTAATTATAATGTTACTCATAATGACATATGGATGAAAATATTATTATTTAGTCGAAACCATTAAATACTGAATGGAGACTTTGTTTATGTTTTGCAATGGGCTGAAAATGAAAACTTTCTACTATCAAAATATTCAGTTGTATATGGGTGAAGTGATCGTCACAGTATGGTTGATACTAATTATGAAAATAACATGATATATAATGATTTGTTTGTGATTATTTCTAGCTGCTTCTTTGTGAGTATTTTACCTTAGAATTGAAACTGCTACTTTGATAGGTTAATCGAAGTTCTCATATATTTGGACATGCATCTTTTTCTTATGAAAATACATACTCTTACTCTTTTTTTGTGATGATTTTCTAGGCTGGATCTCTCAGAAGGGATAACTTATCTTACAAAACTTAGGTAGCTAGATCGTTTTATGAGCCTCCTTGTAAGCCGAAGCCAAAACTTAGGCAGCTAGATTGTTGATGTATCGGAAATTTTTTCAATGAAGCATGTAATATGACAAGTGCTTAGTGAATAATTTTTGAACCCTTCATGAAAAATATCTTAATGTAATATGAATTTCAAAGTGTTGTTTGACTACTTATTCTATTTGAATCGTACTATTTATTGATCATATTCAATGGGCTGTGTTTGTATGGAAGAGACACCATATTAACATTAAAATGGGTAAGAAAAAAATTACTGAAATAAAAAATAATTGAAAAAATATAGCTGGAAGAAAATGAAAAAACTTCATGTTGTGACGGTATATAGATCGTCACAGTATGTTTAATGTGACAGCCTACCGTCACAAGACCGTCACATGTGTTATATTGTGATGGTTCATATCGGTCACGAAATCAATGCAATATATCATTGTTTTCACAAGTGACAGTATATAGATCGTCACAATATGTTTAATGTGACGGTCCGTCACATATGTTATATTGTGACGGACAAAATTTTGTCACTGAAGCTCTGCTGGCGGTGACTAGCCGGAATGTCAAAATTTCCATTAATATTTGTGACTAAGTAATGCCATCACATAAAAGCAGTTTTTTGTTACGAGGAACAGTATTCCGTCATGGAAACCCTTTTTTTTCGGACCTATTGCGACGGGAGTGCGACGGATTAGTATCCGTCACATAAAATGGTTTTAGTGACGATTCTGTCACATATACCATACCTTGTGACGAATTTGCTTCCGTCACAGAAGCCCCTTTTTTTTGTAGTGGAATTATGAAACTTCTTAATTTGTTTGGTCGTGTAGACTATAAGGACATCTTTAAAATAAAACTTAATTAAATATTATTTATATTAAAGTCTACGATTTCATCACTGTAAAAAGAAACTTATGCTTCTCATTTGTGGAGGCCAAAGTGAAATTTTTTATATGACTTTCTTTTGCACTTTTTTCTTGATTATTTTTTCTTGATTTTTGTGAAAATTCTTGCTGACTTGATTCTGCGGAAGGCTTTTGTCGACGCCACACCGATGCCAGTTTATGCCTCTATTTTTTATTTTACATATCACAAATTCTTCGATGATGAAAGCCGATGCACAATTGACTGTCGATACATAATTTAGCATCAATAATTACCATACAAGTGCCTCAATCTTTTATTAATGTACGAACCAAAACCATATATATTTGGTGTTTGATCCACCAATTAAGTTCAAGAAAATAAAAAGTTGGTCCTTTGGCTAAAACGGCCTTAATTTCTGAATGAATAAGATTGTGTCAAGGATCAAATTGGATTGCTTAAAATTTGACTGACATTTCAATTAAATTCGATTTAAGAATCTCATAAATACTCACCCAAAAAGAAGAGGTGAAGCATGACCAAAATAGTACTCCAGTATTGTCTCACTCATATACCTGAAGACACCGCACAAGTTTACAAAGCTTTGTTTTATACTTCAGTCTCTCTATTCCCATTCCGGAGACAAGGATGGGAAGAAAAAGCATTGACCAGAGCCTGTACATTTACACCGTACATGTGTTTTGCTGAAGTTACTAAACTATTTTATTCTGATGCAATATTATTATATTTGAGAATTTTTACAGTACAACTATGTAAAATGGTTGTACTTAAACAATTAATATCCATAAATGAAGTAACGTTGTATGTAGTTAAGGTATGTCCATAAATGAAGTAACATTACCAAAATTCATGATGAAGTAATAGTATACGTATATGAAGTAACAAAATAATATTAATATGTTACTCCGTTTATGGACAATGTTATCTCATTTATCAATAATGTTACTTCGTTTATAGATAATGTTATTTCATTTGAAGATATAATTGTTTCAGTACAACCATTTTAATAGTTATACTGTAGAAAAAGATTATATTTATAGGCTATTAGTTTAGCTATTCTAATTTTCTAGTGTGGAATTTTTGTGCTATTGTAACTTGCATAAGGTGCAATATAGACATCACTTTTGTCAAATTGGTGGTCATATATTCCAACCCCATGACCTCCTTTCAACGAAGCATAGGGTTTTCCCAAAACCAGGGTTGCTCTATTTTAATCAAATACTGAAAGTTAAGAAAGTTAGAGAGCCTTTCATCAATACGAACCAATATTACCACCAACATTTGGGACTGGTACAACAAAAAATTTCTCACTACCTATATAATATTACCTAAAAATAACAATAAATAATATAATCATCTCATTGGAGTTCCAAACATTGTAACAGAAAAGCATAAGCTAAATCAAAAGCTTGTGAATTTTATATTCCTCCAATTTTGACCTTTATAAGACAAAGTTGAGCAACGAACTCAACAATATAGTAGAAAACTTATGTATTAACTAGACATAACGAAGTAAGTTTATTTTTGCTAGCAATAAGACTGAATGATTTGTTTACTGATTTTTCAAGTGAATCTCTAGACATATTCTCTGTGTAATTATTTAGTTGGCCTATTGGACTGACAAAACATATAATTTATTAAAAATTTAATTGATTCATTCTTATTTTATAAAACTATGTATATACATTGAATATATTATTTTGTGGTGTGTGTTTAAAAAAGGGATGATGGATTATGTGAGCAGTGCATTACTTTATTTTATGGGAAAAGGTTATGGTTGTGTACAAGTTGTAATACTTTTTGCTCTCTTGCAAAGGGATATACACTGTTATGATTTTGGAGCGCCAGCAAGCGTGCTTGCTTTGTTAAAACAACAAGAGAGAAATGTTGGTAAAGAGCTGTGTCCATTTAATCTTGCATTAAATGTGGACATTTATAGATGCTGGTTCATATCAATGTATGCAAACTCATTAAATGCAAACTTATGAGTATTGTGTGGTCAAATAAATTATGAAAATCATGTTGTTTGTATAATTTAGCAGTACCACGATATCCATTCCCTCTCTTTGCACTTATAATTTATTATTATAATGAATAATGCTATAAATATTCAAATATTATTTAAATTTATTTATTAAATAATATGATTTAAAATATTATTTGTTGACATATTTATATAATTTAAATATAAATAAATAAATTTTTCAATAGATAAATTAATAAAAACTAAATCATTTAATCTGCCAATAATAAATAATTTTGATCAACATTTTATTAAACTTTACTTAATTTAAAGTCCTACAACAGTCTTGGTCAGCGTTGAGTCTTATTTTATTTATTTATTAATTTTTCAAAATAAATNATTTTATTTATTTATTAATTTAAAAAAAAACTAAATGCCAAGTTAATTACAAATTTTTTTATTTTTTATTTTTGTAAAAAATGCCAAATTACGTACATAATAGGTTATAACATTGTAGTTTCACATACACGTATGCAAAATTCTCAATTAATTCTCTAATCTTAAGGCAAACAATAATTTAGACTAAAGAGACAAAAGTAAGTGTTTATTAATATATATGACATTAAATGTCTTTTAACTCATTAATTAGACATAGATGAATTCACAGGCATCATGACTCTCGTAGAGGGTCATAATATATATATATATATATATATTGATAATTAATAAAGATTGAAAGGGTAAATATTGATGTATCCCTGCAATTCCAAATTTTGGATCCACTTGCATCGACTAACTTGTTAATCTACATCTCGCCATTAGCTATAGTGTATATATATATATATATATTTTTTGAGCACATTGTTATAAATTAACTATATTTAACAAGAATACATAAAAATACAATATAAAATAGAAAACAAAAGAAAATGAAAAATATATTATCATCTCATTAGGCTCTTATATTTCTTCATAAAAATGTCACTATATACAGGCTCATATGTAGCCATAGATTACAAAATTGTAACGAGACATATATATAAAAATTAATGCAAAGAATTAATATTATAAAGATGTTACATATGGTATATAGATTCTTAGTTAATGATAATAGATTTAGTGTTCATAACACACACACACACACACACACACATATATATATATATATATATATTTGATAAGTGACTTTTTTAACACATATATTTCGAAGATTGGAAAGAAAAAATAATACGTTACTATATACTTTTTTTATTGTTATTATTTACATTGCTAACTAGTATATATACATTTATTGGGCATTTACTGATTAAGTTTCTTCAAGCAATCAAAACTGCACTGTACTTAAATTTTTTATTTTTTATTTTTTCCATTGCAATATTACTCATTTGAGTCATCTCGATTTCCTTTGGAATCGATAATACTTATTGTACAAGGCATTCAAGGTTTAAGCTTTTGAAGGATTATTATTATTATTTTTTTGATGGATAAATTTTTTAAAATTTTATATTTATGATATTGAATTAATTATGCCCTTTTGCACTCGCATTCTAAAACAGTTCTGAAATAAAGAAACAGAGAGACAAAATGTATATTTGACTTAATTAGTTTATATATAGGCTATTCCTTTAGCTGGAAATTAGATTTAAACACCACCAAATAGAAATACTTTGTCATCCCATCTGCAAGATTATTGTGATCACTTGCATAAGGTACAAGATAGACATCACTTTTTTAGCAACAAAAAAAAGAAGATAGACATCACTTTTGTAAGTGGATTGACAAATCCCCCAACTTCTAGACCTCCTTTTAAAGAAGCATTGGGCTTTCGTGCAAAACAGAGTGCTCTGTTTTAACCAAATACTGAAAATTTAAAAAGTTAATAGTCTATCATCAGGTAGACCAAACTTATAACCATTTAAGACTATTTCACCACAAACCTATATTTTCCTTTTCGTTTTTGGTTTTTCTTATATGTAATTTGCTTACAATAAATTTTTGTAAGTGTTAATTAATGGTAGCTAACGATTTATTTTAACTTTTCTGTTTTTCCTCCTATTTGTTTTGAGAAGCCAATTTGACTCTAACTAACACTTTTGAACATTTGAAATAAGCAAATTACAAACAACTCGATAGAAAAAGAAAAAACCAAAAAATAAAAAATAAACATGTTACGTACAGACAGTAGACTACTAAGACATGATTTTCAAACATAGAAGACTACAATTTCCCATATGAAAAAAACAAAAAACTCTTGCATATATAATGTGAGGATTATAATGAACGAATGCTTACTGGTTGAACAGATCTTATGTCTGTGAATCTATGTTCTTAGAAGCCTCTCCTTTATATGGCAAAGTTCAGAAACAACTTTAGCAATATCCATTCTATCTCTTTGCAGTTCTGCAGAACAAGCAACTCCAATTTTCATAACAGAAATCAAGCAGTCATGAATGCGATATTGATTTTGAGCCCTATTCCTGGTGCGAGTGTTGCTGCTGCTGCTGCTTTCATCTTGTGTTTGAAGAAGCATGGCATCTACAACTTCTTCGACACTATTAGAAAGACCTGCGAGAGCAAAGTTATGCAGATTCAAACCATCTCTAAACATAATATCAGTAGGCCTCTTCCCTGTAAACATCTCCAACAAGAGAATTCCATAACTGTAGACATCGCCCCACGTTGACACCTCGCTTCCCATGCCATACTCTATATTACACGAATAAAGTGAAGATGAACAAGTAATTAAAAAATAAATTAAAATTAAACAATCCAGAAATCAAAATCTTGCTTTTCACATGTGTGGCCAAATGTTGAAAATCCATAATCCTTATAAACCACATAGTTTTTTGATCATTTATATGGATTCAAAAACAAAGACTAAATGATATAATTAGTCACATGTATTAGTGAGAAGCACAAATAAATTTCATATGAATACATATCATTAGAATTTAAAAACTTAGTGATATAATTATGACCACTATAGTATAAACATGGTGATGATAATTATACCTGGGGCAGTATATCCAATGGAGCCTCGTATTCCAAGAGAGCTAGTTTGTTCAGAGGAAACTGGATGTGAAGCATCTGCGACGAACCTCACCAGTCCAAAATCTCCAAGATGAGCATTCATGTCACTGTCCAAGAGAACATTACTTGGCTTCAAATCACAATGAACTATTGGCACATGGCACTGATTGTGCAAATAATCCAGAGCATTTGCCACACCGAGGGAAATGTTTAGCCTCTCTATAAGACTCAGATGCTTGTGTTCTTCTCCCAAATTTGCACTCTGAGTTGGATGTAGCCACTCTTCTAGGCTCCCATTAACCATAAACTCGTAGACAAGAGCTTTGAAATCGTTCCCCTGAAAATCAATACTTGAATAAGCAGTTATAATTCTGACAAGATTTCGATGCTTGATCTTTTTCAGGGCTTTACATTCAGCTATGAAACTTTTTGATGCTTTTGAAGTTCCAAGTTTTAGGACTTTCACGGCGACAGTTTGTGCTTCTGGCTGATTTAGGATTCCCTTGTATACAGAACCAAAACTTCCAGCACCAATCAAATTAGCTTCAGAAAAGCCATCAGTAGCTTTAAAAAGATCTCCATATGACACTTTCAATAAAGGAATTCCAAACGAGAATCCCAAATTTGCTGATTTGCTTCTTTTCCGCAACACACAAATTACAAGCCAAAGCACCGCAAGAATCAATGCAACAAGTCCGCAAGCAACAGAAACAATGATGATCTTCGCCTTGCGAGATAGTTTGGATTTGGAGGAGCATTTAGACAGGTTGAATTGAGGCAGTCCTCCGCATAGCCTTGCGTTTCCCATTATGGAAAGTGCACTTGCATTGCTGAACACTCCCTGAATGGGCACCTCGCCTTCGAAATCATTGAACGATAAGTTCAAAATGTTCAAGAAGCGAAAAGTCTGCAAAAACGTCGGGATTGTTCCTGATAAGGTGTTGCTGGACAAGTCAATCTCTTCAATTCCTCTCAGAGCAGCCAAAGATGAGGGAATGTTCCCTTGCAATGAGTTTCCGTACAAATACAAATACATCAAGCTTGTGCAGGCACCAAGAGCGGCAGGAATTTCACCATTCAACTTATTATCATGAAGATCCAGATACTGAATATTTAGCAAATTTCCTACTTCTGTCGGAATAGGACCGGTCAAGCTGTTGATGGATAAATTTAATGCAATGGATAAGGATGACAGGCCAAAAAGCTGTTTAGGAATAGGACCGCTCAAATTGTTTTGAGAAAGATCGAGCGTTGTCAAACTCATGCATCCTCCAAGACTTGAAAGTATGCTTCCTTGCAAGGTGTTTAACTGTATATAGAGTCTTGTTAAGCGAGTCAAATTTCCCAAAGAAGAAGGAATAGTCCCTGAGAATTTGTTAATACCGATGTTTATCAAACTCAGGTTTTGCAATTTGCCTATCGAGCTGGGTATAGGACCTGCAATTGATTTTCCGATATGTCTAAGTATTCCAAGTTGATGAGATTTTCGATCCCGATGGGAATACTTCCACGTATCCCATTGCTTGCCATGCTTAAAATTNACATACATACATACATACATACATACATACATACATACATACATACATACATACATACATACATACATACATACATACATACATACATACATACATACATACATACATACATACATACATACATACATACATACATACATACATACATACATACATACATACATACATACATACATACATACATACATACATACATACATACATACATACATACATACATACATACATACATACATACATACATACATACATACATACATACATACATACATACATACATACATACATACATACATACATACATACATACATACATACATACATACATACATACATACATACATACATACATACATACATACATACATACATACATACATACATACATACATACATACATACATACATACATACATACATACATACATACATACATACATACATACATACATACATACATACATACATACATACATACATACATACATACATACATACATACATACATACATACATACATACATACATACATACATACATACATACATACATACATACATACATACATACATACATACATACATACATACATACATACATACATACATACATACATACATACATACATACATACATACATACATACATACATACATACATACATACATACATACATACATACATACATACATACATACATACATACATACATACATACATACATACATACATACATACATACATACATACATACATACATACATACATACATACATACATACATACATACATACATACATACATACATACATACATACATACATACATACATACATACATACATACATACATACATACATACATACATACATACATACATACATACATACATACATACATACATACATACATACATACATACATACATACATACATACATACATACATACATACATACATACATACATACATACATACATACATACATACATACATACATACATACATACATACATACATACATACATACATACATACATACATACATACATACATACATACATACATACATACATACATACATACATACATACATACATACATACATACATACATACATACATACATACATACATACATACATACATACATACATACATACATACATACATACATACATACATACATACATACATACATACATACATACATACATACATACATACATACATACATACATACATACATACATACATACATACATACATACATACATACATACATACATACATACATACATACATACATACATACATACATACATACATACATACATACATACATACATACATACATACATACATACATACATACATACATACATACATACATACATACATACATACATACATACATACATACATACATACATACATACATACATACATACATACATACATACATACATACATACATACATACATACATACATACATACATACATACATACATACATACATACATACATACATACATACATACATACATACATACATACATACATACATACATACATACATACATACATACATACATACATACATACATACATACATACATACATACATACATACATAAAATGCGTAAAAATTTATTGAACTTTTTTTTTTGAAAAATGTGTCGAAATTTATCTAACCTTTTAGTTTGTTTGCTTGTGTAGATTGTAGACTACAAAGACATCTTTTTTTAGGCTATGATCATACGAGTGCCTCAATCTCTTATTAATGTACCTAAACCATATTTAGTGTTTGATCCACCAATTAAGTTGGAAAAAAGAAAAAGTTGATCCTCAGGCTAAAACTGCAGCCTTAATTTCTGAATCAATTAGGTTGTGTCGAGGATCAAATTAGGATTTAAAGAAAAAGAAAAAGGAAAAAGAGGAAGAAGATCAAATTAGATTGCTTAAAATTTGACTGACATTTCAATTAAATTCAAAAAGATAACAATATATATTGGATATATATATTTTATATATATATATTGGAGACGCACGGATATATTTTCCTATTCTTAATTAATAATTGTTATTATTTGCTAAGAAGAATATTTGTATTCGATAAAAGAAAGGGGAAATTAAGTAGCAAGAAAAGAAAATGAGTAGTGGGATAGCCACACCATTGTGTCGGATATAAAATTTCCACAAGACAATTACATACCCTCAGAATGAAAGCACACCTTTGTTTGAACTAAAAAAAAAGGGGTTGATTCCGATCAAAATTTTTTATTTTTTTTTGGGTAAAGTTGAATACCACCTTGTTAATGAAGGCATATTTACAGTGCAACCCTTTTTTTTTTTGGAGTTTTATTGGCTAGACTTCTCAACATTGATCTATAATTGTGCAACATTCCTCTATAAGTGAGCAACATGAAACATTGGCCCATAATTGTGCAACATTATGTACCAATGTTACATGTTGCTCACTTATGGACCAATATTGTTCACTTATAGACTAATATTGCACAGTTAGGGTCTTGATTTTCCCTTTCCTTCCTTCATAGAAATATCATATAATTTCATATTTCCACACCTAACCTCAACCAATCATTTGAAGAACCTAGCATAATTTTAACATGAATCACCATTTGAATTTCTGAAGTAACATACTACAAAAACTCAACACCAATTGGCATAGATATTTTTCCATTTATTTAAGAAACCAAAAAATAATAATAATAATAATAATAATGAGCATCATAAATATTCCATTTGCCAGACAAATTCAAGAAAAAATATGTTCATACACTTTTATAGCTATTGGATATTAGGAAGGAAAGGGGAAATCAAAACCCTAATTTGACTTGGAAATTTTAATAAAGGAAAAGTGAAAGAAATTTCCCAATTAACCCCTTAATTTGACCAATTGTCGAAATCCCCTAATTTTGACCAAAATTGCCTAGCTTCCCCAAAATTTTCATTTCGCTCAGGAAAGTAATGGGCAGCTTCTCCCAGGGCAGCACCCCTGTATATATATACATAGTAATGATTTAGCTAGTGTGTTGCCTAACCTACGTTATTAAACCAAATGATGATGTGACACAAAAATTATACTAGATGATGATGCGACACCATAATTTTACTATTTTCAATAATAGTGATCATCAATCGTGGGACTGCAACTTATGTGGTAAATTTTAATTAGAAACATTTTACTTTATTTTATTTTATAATACTAAAATTCTAATAAAAAAAGTAAACTCTTTAAAAATAACTTTTTACAATGCTTCTAAGTCCCATTGGTAACCAGTGGGTGAAAAATTAAAATATTTTTGTCATACCATCATCTGGTATAATAACATGGGCTAGATAGCCTACTAGATTATATATATATATAATAAAGATATTATTTTTTTTTAAATTAAAATTGTCACTAAAAGTATATTTTTAGTGACAAATCTTGAATAAACTATGATGAAAATTTCAGATTTATCATTAATAGCATAATATTAGTAACAGTTTTTATTTTAATAAAATGAATATATCATTGTTTTAGAATTTATATATATATATATATATATATTCATATTTTACGGAACTACCTTCAAGCTTATACATAATATTGCGTGTGTGTGTATATATAACATAATAATAGTAACAGTTTTTATTTTAATAAAATAAATATATTATTATTTTAAAAAATATATATATATACATATTTTACGGAACTACCTTCGAGCTTATACATAATATTATGTGTGTATATGTGTGTGTGTATATATATATAAAAAAAAATTATAGTATTGATATATGTACTATTTTTAAAATGTTGATCGTCATTAATAATTTTTTAATTATTAGTGGTGTCTCTGCCACTGATAATAGATTAAGACATTACTATAATAAATTCCAGCGTTGATCAGTAAGTTTTTAACTTCCATGGAGAAAAAAAAAATATCTATATATATACATATATAATTTTTATGGTATAGATATCCACAAATTTTAATTTGTACATTCTTGTTCATTATATATAATGAGTGATAATTTCATCGTTAAAAAATATTAGCAAAATATGACCATCTGTATTTTAAAATGATATTGATATCTACACCAAGAAAAATATTTCTATGTAGAATTGTGCGCGCAAACGTCCAAAGAGTCAATTCATATATAGTATTGACAGGGCTTCAAGTAAGTCCATTTTCTTCTTTAACTTGGGGTCCTCCATCATTATGAAAAATGCGTGGAAATTTATCGAACTTCTTAATTTGTTTGGTTGTGTAGACTACAAGGACATCTTTTTTTAGGTTATGATCATAGAAGTGCCTCAATATCTTATTAATGTACAAACCAAAACAATATCTAGTGTTTGATCAACCAATTAAGTTGAAGAAAAGAAAAAGTTGATCCTCTGGCTGAAACGACCTTGCTATTTTCTTCGCTTTCTGTTTTTCCAATTTGATGTGATCTGGTATTTTCTGAGTTAATATTTCCTTTTATCCGAGAAACAAAAGTACCTGAATTAATGGGCATATATTATTTTACTTGAGGTTGAGGTACCAAATGAATCTGATAGAAGACGAAAAAAACTTTATCTACACAAACTTAGGTGATCATGTTATATAGCGATTTGGAGGATTTGAAATGAAAGCGAAGCCTTTCCCTACTGTTTTCCCCAAGATTTCATACCATTAAGGTGCTATCCACTGTCTAATATCAGATAATTTGAACGTATCATTTGGATCTAGCAGTTATGCCAGAAAAATTCTAACATAAATGGGCTGGAAGGAAGTATGTATCCTATCACTATATGAGAGATCTTCCAGTTAATTTGGTTTATAAGAGCATTGAAATAAAATATGCAGCATACATCTACTGCTTTTTTTATAAATCTCCTAAATCCCTTGAATCATGGTTTAAAATAGATTATTGAAGCGCATTTTTTTTTCTTTTTCTTTTTTGAATTAATGATATGATAGCTTGAATAGTTGGAAAAAAAAATTGGTGAGATATGGGCTAAAGTTAAGCTATGGGAAATTTTTGGGCATGTATACTTTTGTTATAGACATTGCTAATTTGTAATCTCTCCTATTTTCAATAATTTGGCATTTGTGTGCAGGGTGAGGCACTTGGGAAGACCACAAAAGGCTTGCTTGAACCAAGTCAAGTAAGTCCATAATTTGGGTAAGTCCAGGTCCTTGGACCATAAGTTACGTAGTTAATTATAATGTTACTCATAATGACATATGGATGAAAATATTATTATTTAGTCGAAACCATTAAATACTGAATGGAGACTTTGTTTATGTTTTGCAATGGGCTGAAAATGAAAACTTTCTACTATCAAAATATTCAGTTGTATATGGGTGAAGTGATCGTCACAGTATGGTTGATACTAATTATGAAAATAACATGATATATAATGATTTGTTTGTGATTATTTCTAGCTGCTTCTTTGTGAGTATTTTACCTTAGAATTGAAACTGCTACTTTGATAGGTTAATCGAAGTTCTCATATATTTGGACATGCATCTTTTTCTTATGAAAATACATACTCTTACTCTTTTTTTGTGATGATTTTCTAGGCTGGATCTCTCAGAAGGGATAACTTATCTTACAAAACTTAGGTAGCTAGATCGTTTTATGAGCCTCCTTGTAAGCCGAAGCCAAAACCTAGGCAGCTAGATTGTTGATGTATCGGAAATTTTTTCAATGAAGCATGTAATATGACAAGTGCTTAGTGAATAATTTTTGAACCATTCATGTAAAATATCTTAATGTAATATGAATTTCAAAGTGTTGTTTGACTACTTATTCTATTTGAATCGTACTATTTACTGATCATATTCAATGGGCTGTGTTTGTATGGAAGAGACACCATATTAACATTAAAATGGGTGAGAAAAAAATTACTGAAATAAAAAATAATTGAAAAAATATAGCTGGAAGAAAATGAAAAAACTTCATGTTGTGACGGTATATAGATCATCACAGTATGTTTAATGTGACGGTCTACCGTTGCAAGACCGTCACATATGTTATATTGTGACGGACAAAATTTTGTCACTGAAGCTCTGCTGGCGGTGACTAGCCGGAATGTCAAAATTTCCATTAATATTTGCGACTAAGTAATGCTATCACATAAAAGCAGTTTTTTGTTACGAGGAACAGTATTCCGTCATGGAAACCCTTTTGTTTCGGACCTATTGCGACAGGAGTGTGACGGATTAGTATCCGTCACATAAAATGGTTTTAGTGACGATTCTGTCACATATACCATACCTTGTGACGAATTTGCTTCCGTCACAGAAGCCCTTTTTTTTTTGTAGTGGAATTATGAAACTTCTTAATTTGTTTGGTCGTGTAGACTATAAGGACATCTTTAGAATAAAACTTAATTAAATATTATTTATATTAAAGTCTAGGATTTCATCACTGTAAAAAGAAACTTATGCTTCTCATTTGTGGAGGCCAAAGTGAAATTTTTTATATGACTTTCTTTTGCACTTTTTTCTTGATTTGTTTTTCTTGATTTTTTTGAAAATTCTTACTGACTTGATTCTGCGGAAGGCCTTTGTCGACGCCACACCGATGCCAGTTTATGCCTCTATTTTTTATTTTATATATCACAAATTCTTCGATGATGAAAGCCGATGCACAATTTGACCGTCAATACATAATTTAGCATCAATAATTACCATACAAGTGCCTCAATCTTTTATTAATGTACGAACCAAAACCATATATATTTGGTGTTTGATCCACCAATTAAGTTCAAGAAAATAAAAAGTTGGTCCTTTGGCTAAAACGGCCTTAATTTCTGAATGAATAAGATTGTGTCAAGGATCAAATTGGATTGCTTAAAATTTGACTGACATTTCAATTAAATTCGATTTAAGAATCTCATAAATACTCACCCAAAAAGAAGAGGTGAAGCATGACCAAAATAGTACTC
>QANX01008135.1:0-15297 GCA_003254975.1 Ochetophila trinervis | reverse complement strand
ATAATTTTTTTTGATGATTTTTTTATAATAGATTAAATTATTATTATTTTATTAATAATAATAATTATTTTCATATATACAAAAAAATTATTTTAATAAATATTAAATATTATATTTTTATACACGAACATATAATATATTTATTTTTGCCGTAGCTTATTTTACTAGTAGCATAGATATTGATAGCCAATTTAAAAAAGACTTGGATTTATATGAATCCTTGGAAATTCGATAAACATATACAGGGAAATTTCAGAAACACATCGAATAAATTTTTTGAGATTTTAAATTTTTTTTCGTTTTTTTTTTTTAATATCCAAAAACAAAATAGGAATAGAAGAAAGTGGGGGCCAGCGGGGTTTCTTTCCCAATCACAATTGGGCAACCGAGAAAAAGAGATTCCCCATTGCTGCTCGCTCGCTTGGTTCACTCCGTAGCGCGCACACACAAATAAGAAATGAAATTGGTTGAATAAATAAATTGACCCTCTTTTTCACACTCGAGGACACTTCCAAATTCGCTTAATTGCTCCTCCGGATATAATCCGACTCTCTCTCTCTCTAAGAGAAAACCAGTAGAAGAAGAAGAAAGATGCAGATTTTCGTCAAAACCCTAACCGGCAAGACCATCACTCTCGAGGTTGAGAGCAGCGACACCATCGACAACGTTAAGGCCAAGATCCAGGTACTGATTTCAATGTCTTTTTATTTTTTAATTAGGAGTTTAGAATTGCGTGTTTTACTGGGTTCTTTTTTTTTTTGGACAAAGTTCTGCTGGGGTTGTTGTTTTTGTATTTGCTTTGATTTTCGTCCTCATAGCTCTTCTTATCTGGGTTTGGTATCTTTGTGGTTAATTTTTTTTTTCTTGGAGAAAATTTCATTGCTTTTTGGTGATATAGTTTGTTCAAGGTAGGGTTGAGGTTGGGTATGATCATGGATATGCTGGGTATTGATTCGTTGAGTTTAGGATTACGTTTATTCTGTGAGTTTCGATTTTGGGGTCAACGTTAGGTACTTTAGAATTATGTTCTCTTTGAATGGTTCACTATTGTTGTTGATTGATTATGCAGTTTTATGCTCAAGTTATTTGATTTTATATCAATCTGTTTTGAGTGCTGAGAAAGTTTTGGTTCTTTTTATCTTTATGGGTATAATGAAATTCAAAATCTTATTGGTGTTGCTAATCATGAAAAGTTATACTTTTTTGTTCTTTTTGCGGCCCAGTTGGGAAAAAGAAAAAGTTAAATCTTTTAGGAAAAAAATATTATTTCGCAATTTGAACAAATAAAATCTATTATATTGGTCCTGCAAAATTCTGGATTTATGAAATCAGTGTTACTGGTTTAACTATTTATACGGGTTCCTTTCTGCCTGACATCAACACACGCACACGCAACACTAATATGTATGAAGCTATCCCAGCATTTTTCTGAACTGAAGTTCGTAATTCTGAAGCGGATACTTTTGGTTACAATACATACTTTCAAGTTGAAGTCGTATGCTGGAATGCCTTATGCTGTTTGTCATCTTCATGTGTAACTTTCAAATTAGTAAATGCAAATTTAAAAAAGGTTACTAAAAAGTGGAAAAACTAGAGTTCAGATTGTTGATTTTTCAACATGTAGAACAGTAACAGACCAGCTTTGTAATCTGATGATGATATCTAGATATATTATTATCAATTTTGTAGTTAGTTACATCTTTAGGAGTCTAATGTGTTCCTGTTAAGTGTGTTATATTCTTTCTCTAGGTTATCCTTATTACAATTGAAAAGGGGGTGGTTTTGGGGGCTGTAATGTTCATGCTTTAGTTAAGGTATTTGTGGTTTCAGGATAAGGAAGGCATCCCTCCTGATCAACAAAGATTGATTTTTGCTGGTAAGCAATTGGAAGATGGACGAACTCTTGCAGATTATAACATCCAAAAGGAGTCAACACTTCACCTGGTCTTGCGGCTTAGGGGAGGAACCATGATCAAGGTGAAGACTCTTACTGGAAAAGAAATCGAGATTGACATCGAACCAACTGACACCATTGATAGGATCAAGGAAAGGGTTGAGGAAAAAGAAGGAATACCTCCAGTGCAACAAAGGTTTGTATTTTCTTTTTTGATTACTGTACTGGATGAAACGAAAGCAATAAGCAGTAGGATCGGAGTTGTGCCTAGGTATTTACTTTTAGCACCATCATCAGTAGTTTTTATGTGGTTATTTGGTAAATTTTTAGTGTTTCTATTTTTCCTCTTCATGCCTCCTTTCCATATACATTAATAAGCTTTTCTTTTTTCTGCCTATGAAAACTACAAGGATTGCAAATATGAGGAATTTAATCAAAATGATTTATCAAAATTTTGATGTCATATTTAGTCTTGTTTTCAATAAAATTTTCATTTTTGTGCAAGGTTAGTATCCTTGCAAACCTTTGTTTATTATTGGAAATTAAATCAGTTATTCATATAGCTTCGACATGGCTCTGATCTTTGGCTATCTCTTCCATATAATTTAGTGAGTGTATTGGTTCAATTTATACCCATAGAATTGAAGCGATATTTAAATTTTCTCAATTTGCAATTTTCATACCCTGTTCTTTTATGTATTGCTTGATAGACATTTTCACAATTCGCAATTTTCACTACTTGCTGATACTCTCCATCCCTTATATGGGAATGAAAGGTCTGATTAGTTCTACTTCTGGTTGCAGGCTTATCTACGCTGGCAAGCAGCTTGCAGATGACAAAACAGCTAAAGACTACAACATCGAGGGTGGCTCGGTACTTCATTTGGTGCTTGCACTAAGGGGTGGGAATTTTTAAATGTAATCTGTGGTTTCAAATGAACCTGTTCTGGATTTATTGGGTTATATTGGTACTTGATATGCATAGTGTTGAATGTCTCTTGCTGGAAATTCGGAATGCATAGCAGAATTCCAGTTCTAAGTTACTGTGGACAAATATATGCTGCTGTGACGTATGCCATGCCGCATCTTTTGGCCACTGTGTCTTGCAGGTCCTTGTTATATGCTTTTCCAACTTTTAGATGATCGTAGTGCTCCAAGACTCTGTGGTTTACCTGAGCAGTGTAATGCTTTCCCTTGCGATTATGATTTTGCCTTTTAAAACATTGGTACTGAGTAGTAAACTGATCAATTTTATGAGAAGTGAATCATCCTCTTTTCATGCAATTTCTTGTGGATGCCAAGTTTAGTGAAAAAAAAGTTCTTTCAATTGCCTAGAAAGAGGGATAATGACAATGAATATGCTGAAATATATACAGCCCTCTGGAACTTGTTTACTAATCAACTACTTCTTTAATGATAGTTTTATAAGTCACACAGCTAACAACTAAGCATTTTGCTCCGCGTTATTGAGAACATAACATGATATCAAGTTTTCCAATCATAAAGGACAAAATTCCCTAGTCCTTGGAGTATAGGCCAAACGCTGGAAAGTAAAATTAGCTATCGAGTATAAAGTTGTCACCGTCAATCTCATTTGGAAAAAAAATAAAATAAAATAAAATAAAGGGAAATTAAGACCATGGTTACTTAAACTATGTCAGAATTTTACAAAAGGGTACTCAATTTTTTTGGCATTTTAGTACTCAAATTAACCAAAGTGTTGCAACATTAGTTTTTGCATCAATTTTCGTCTGAAGCCTTTTATTTTTCTCACGTGCAGCACATATGAGGATCAAAACTAGTGTAATTGATGTCCTTTTTCACTAATCTCACTCCCCATCTCTCTTTTCTCTCTTCTTTGACCCAACTCTTAATATTCAAAGTTGCTCTTTGATGATGACTTTTAATTATTGGTTTATTCTAACATGCAACTTAGAGTGTTGTAGAGAAAATTGAGAGAAGAAAAACGGCACTCAGTTCTGGCCAATTAGTGACCTAACTGTGGACGACTTAGGTGAGAAAAGGTCGGATGCAAAACTGATTTGGAATGATTTTGAGTGAGTTTTTGCTTAATTAAATCAACACCAAATTTGAATTCTCTAACTCAAAACATTGAAAAAAATGGTTTTTATAAGAATGGGTAGCTAAGATTGAAAAGAAAATTTATGGTACTTTCCCTCTTCTTATCATTGGTAAGCAGAGAGATGGGATGAAAATTTCTGCTTTTCTCACCTATAATACCCAGAAAATGAATTTTTAAAATTTTTAATTGTCAAATTACCTAATTATTCATCATTCTACAACTCAATCCTCAAAAGACCAAGAGCAAACATGTCTTTTTAACATGTATTTCTGTTAAAAATTGATACATGTATTAATACTACAATACTTTAGTTAGTTTAGATACTAAAATATTTTAAAAAGAAGTTTGAATACTCGTTTGTAAAGTCTCATATAATTCGGGTATCTACAATGTTAATAACCCAAAAAATATTCATGTCTTGTCATTGTTAGTTCAATCTCTAGAAGCAGCTATTATGATATTATAGAAACTTTTACCAACCTATGCATGGTTACACTATTGTAAAACTTCAAAAGATTTCATAGCTACTAATCTATTTTTTTTAAGTAATATTTAACCTATAGTAAAATGACATTTATCTATGATGAATAATATTGTTATAACGAATAATATTTAGTTCATAATGTGTACATTTGATATATAATGAATATATTTTCTATAACAAATATCATTGTTCTTAATGAGTAATATTGTTCATAATGAATTATATATTGTATAATATTTTTTACAGATTTCAATGAACTTCTAAATAAAAAAGTTTCACTATAAATATTTTTTTTTTGGTAATAATATATCATACAAAAAAATGGATATTATAATGGCATTCTTGCTAAATATTAAACTTTCATGTCCTTGATGGCCATGCACCATGGTTTCTGAGCTTTTTCTAAAAATATTAAGTCCATACTATAGGAATTTTATTATATTGGACGATGTAGCCAAATATAAAATGGACGATATGTGTAAATATATTTACATAGTATAACTTTGGGTTATATCGTCCAATAGAAAAATACAATATATTAGTTATAGTGTAATACATACATACATACATGCATGCATGCATGCATGCATACATACGGTATATGGTATATGCGTTTAACTGCTCTAACTCTTGCTTTTACCCAAAAAAAGTGCTAAACTCTTGAAGGTCAAAATTAAACATGTAATAAATAACATCAATTTTGGGTTTATAATTTTGTATTAAGAATTTTAAATTATACTCCATGTCTAATAGGGTATAACAATGGCAAGGAGACCTGCCACCCAACTAAAGAATGATTAAGTAATTTAATTTTTAAAAAAAGAAGAAGAAGAAGAAGAAGGTATGTTTGGTCTCCGTTTGAACTAAAAATGAATGACAATTTGGTTTTGCACCTATATTTCAAACTCAAAACTCTCTTACAAGAAAATACAAACCACTTTTGTACTTGGCCATTCGTGTTCACAATCCCCAAAAAGCATTTATTGTAAACATACTTTGCAACTCAAAAAAGCATGCCACTTGTCTAATTTCCTCTGCTATCATGTAAGATATATGTCATGCAAATGCAATTATTATTGTATTTGTCAAAACACTTTTATTCTTTTTTTTAAATGTTTTTCTTTTTGTCTGAGTACTCTCTCTCTCTCCTAATTGGATTTGTCTATCTAGCTACTTGGTTAAATAGGCATGAAAAGTCGTAAATGGTTAGTGAAATTCTACTAACCCAAATAAAAAGATGTCAAGATTAGGTACCAAATGGTAAAAGCCTTTTAATGTTAGTTTTCCTAACAAAAGACTAAATTTCTATATTTATATAATAATTAATGGGTTATTTTTGGGTAGTCATTTTCAAATTGTTGAACTTTGTTAGACTACTAGAATATACAGGATTGCATGGGGTAGGGGTTTGGCATAAGCTAAGAAAATGAAAAATGAAAAAATATTATTTGAATGTCAATGTTGTATTGTATTCAAAAGGCATAACTCGGGCTGGTCACCTAAATCAGATGACTAATGCTTTTTATCAGTAAGGTGTGTTTGATTTGTTCACTCCTGTGTATGTGTGTGTGTATATATATATATATATATATATAAAGCTCACTAAATTCTACTTTCTAACAAATAATAAAATAAAATATATAATAAAAATCAATGATTGGCTAGTTGTCATGTAGGTAGTATATGCATTTTTGCCTTCATTGACCTATGATGATCATAGCAAATTAATGAATTCTAGGATTTTATTTTTATTATTTTATTGGGTAATTAAATTCCATTTTCAGACTGTTTTTTTAGTACAACACTAAACAAGTTTTTAGTGTTAATTAATTTTCTTTCTTTGTTTACTTTGCATTCCGTAATATCCTCGTATTCCTTTATGGGTTATCTAACCAATACTGTCTATTTTCATGCTAATTTTATGTAGTTTTAAGCTTTTTCATGGGATTAGAAACTTTGTTTAGCATTATTTTTATTTTTATTTATTTTCTGTTTTTCAGAAAAAAAAAATTATAGAAATAATTTTTTACTGATTTTGGTTAGAAAAACTATTTAAGCTTGAAACACTTGTAAAAATTATTCGAAATATTTAAAAAAAAAAAATTGAGCTTTAAAAAGTAGTTTTTAATTTTTCAGAAATTCTGCCGAACAGTGCCATTATATTTTAACTACAAATACTCTGCATAATAAAATTTTACTATTATTACAAGTTCTTCCTCTGCATGTCATTTCTCCATTGAAAAATAAATAAATAAATTTATATAATATATGCAACCAATTATAAATATATATACTTATAGCATGGCTAAGGAGAAGTCAATACATATAGATACAAAATTGGGCCGTTCTCACCCACATTTTGAAAAGTAAAATAGAGAAAAAAAAATTCCACCACTAAAGAGAATCTTTAATCATTCATTATTAAATCCTAATTGAGTTATGTCGCAAATGGTGACGAATTGTTTTTCTTTATTAATCTAGAGGAAGACAAAAATAGTTTTTGCAGTAAACATGCCAAAGACTAATTGGGCTGCGTTAGGTTTATTTACAATTTCTTTTAATGATAATAAGGATTTGATTTGATTATAAGAAGTCTATACTGGTTTTAATATTACTTAATTAATTCACTTTTAAAATTCAACAATTGCCAATTTTGTTTCTAGCTAAATGATACATTTTGTTGGGGAACTAAATGCTCCAATTGATCAATATATTTTCATTTATTATAACGACAATTTTTTAATAAATGTCCAAAAAATAACGGAGGTAAATAATATTTTCTAACAATGGTAAAAGCAAAAATATTATTTGTTTTTATTATTGTAAATAACCGACCAAATTGAATGCATAATAAATAGTAGAGTACAACTATTTTCCGAATCTGGATTTCGAATACTCCTTGCATTAAATAGTAAGCAGTTGGAGCTTGTCAGTATGCTAATGGCATTTCCTTGGATTACCAGTTTCCAAAAGAGGCCTATCATCATCATCATCATCTAAAAAAATTACTAAATAATTGTAAATGGAGCTAGCAGATTATTGTGGAAATTGGGAAAAAAAAAAGAGTTAAATAAAGCGAAATCCTAAAGCACTTTCTTTGTGACATTCAACGCCATATACCAAGTCTTTTTGCTATGTTTGAATTAAAATGATAAATAAGTCTTGATGTTCACCATCATTATGATATAAGTTGAAAGGGGAGGATTATCACTTTGATAACGAAGCTGATTTTCTTCACCATGATCATATCTGTCAATAAAATATTAAATTTTTATTTCATATGTTTATCATAACACTCTATAATTAATTTTACCTTTTAAAATTATAAAAAAATAACTGAATAACTAGATAATCAAATTATCAGATAACTAAATAGTAGTATTGTAATTTATATGAACATCACCGTAATAAACTCATATCGACTACCAAAATCAACAATAAAGTATAATTTTAATAGAGTTATATGAAAAATGCATCACTAACTTAGATATGGTAAAAACATAAATCATTGACATTTTACATAATACATAAATTATCAATGTAAATAGTAATAAATTAAAATTGTTACATAGGGTGAATTGAACCTTGAAGATATTTTCATGGACAAAATACAAAGAACAAATATATATGGGTTATACATGTTAGCATTTAGCTTGCCATATGGTCCAATAGTCACTTTGAATTGGCAAAAAATCCTACTAATGAACTTACCAAAATTGACATGGTAGCATATATAATAATGAGAAAATGAGAGAAGTTATGCCAAAGCTAAAAAGTAAAATAAAAAAAGCTTAAACTTGGAAAATGTAAAAGAGAAAAAGGTTTCTCAAACTTAATAAGCACACCCAAACAATTATTTTCCTTACCTCACACGTATGGTAACATGATGTCATTTTTGCCAAGGTGGATAGCTATGTATAAAACCCATTTGCATTTTTAATCGAGAATGTAGATTGTTATATACGTAGCATATAAATAGATATTTAATTTAAAAATTATTCTCTAATAGTATTATGCACAAAAATTATTTATAATTATTAATTAATTATGTGTTTTATTAAATATTTTTAGTTTGTTAGCAAATTATATTTTTAAAGAAATTTTTTTATTTTTTTTTAAATTTAACAGTATCTGACAGAGCTTCCAAAAGTAGATTTCACTTTGACAATGTCAAAACCACGTCAGATTGATATTTATTATAAACATTATTATTGGAACACATTTTTTCAAAACAATGTCTATATATGTTTATGTAACATGTTAATTTTAGCAATACACATTTTATTAGTGATGCTTTTAGATTTATATAAGATCAATTGTAAGAGAACAAAAAATTTAGCATTGACATAATTAATTTATTTTTCATTGTTAAAGTAAATAATTCAAATTCAATTATATTCTCACTAAGTTAAAGTTTACGAAAATAGTAGTATTAAATTATAGTTTAATATAATATTAAAGCTACAAATACATACTGGATTGTCGTGGTTTTCACAAAATTAATTTTTTGCCCACATTGGATAAGAACAGGAGATTAAGCTTACTGAAGTTGGGAAGACTGTAGCAATACAGGACAAATGAATAATTTATTGCTTTGAGGGAATTATGGATATCTAGGAATCTCTCTGGATCTCCTTCTATTTATTGCATCAAAGGGGGTATCCTATTTTGAGGCATGACCCTTGTGGCCTTTTGTGCACACATATCTCTGTCTCTTTCTAATTCTTCTCCCTCTCTCTCTCTCTCTCTCTCTATGTATATAATATAGTGAAAAAGAGGGTGATTAGTACATAATTCTATGTTTTGTATTAGAGAAACAAATTGAACCTGTTTGTCATGTGAGAACAAGAAAAAGAAAGAAAACAGAGAAAGTTTGTGCATTTTGATATCAGTGAGTGGCAGAGAGAGAGATATGGGGAGGGGAAGAGCACCATGTTGTGATAAAACCCAAGTGAAGAGAGGTCCATGGAGTCCTGCTGAGGACTTGAGGCTTATCACTTTCATTCAGAAATTTGGCCATGAAAACTGGAGAGCTCTCCCCAAACAAGCAGGTAATTAATTTCCATCTCTTTTCTCTCTCTCTCTCTCTAAATATATATATGTGTGTGTGTGTTTATATATCATCACCATGATCACAATCATTATCACCATGACCGTGGATGTACCACAAGACCTTGACAGAGTGTTACTCTTAAATGGCAGTTTTTGAAACCCAGAAATCTGAATTGTCTTATTGATCATTTTCTGTTTTCTGCAAAGAATTTGACTGTGTCTTGGATTTATTCCTATACAAAATGAAGGTTGATTGGATTATTCATTGCATTTCCATGTATATACCCGTACAAAAAAACCAACAACATTGATAAAGAAAAACCTTCAATTTCCTTTGCATTAATGCTTTTTCTGGGTATTTAATTTTCCCAATAATTTTTAATATATATATATATATATCTTTTTCTTTCTTTTGTTGGGTTGGCAATTTGTTTTCACTATCTCCCACCTTATTTCTCTAAAAATACGACATTTTCCAAATAATATATATTTGAAAGTTGACAGTTTGGGTTTCACTCTGTCTATAATATATATATTCAGAAGTTTTTGTCTTAATTATTTAGTATATACTGAGGCATATAAAAATGTGGTTTACCAAGCAGTACTGTTTGTGTATGGTACATGATTTGGTTCACCAGAAATTTGTCACCAAATACACTAACTGGCCAAGTTTGAAACGTCTTGTACAAACTTTTTTGTGGGCCTCTAAATTGAACCTTATTTTATTTTTATTAAGAAAAACTTGAAATTTGAGATTAAAAAGAGATAACGTTTTACCTTATTTTAAACTTTATTCTATTTATAATTCTCAGATATGGAATATCCAATATTAGAGGCTCATACACATTAATGTGAAGGAAAACACATATATATTTAAAACAATTAATATTATTCCTTTATCTTGAAATGCAAAAGGTTAAAGTTTAATAAACTTTTGTCCTGTTTTTTACACATTCAATTAGCTCATGAGCTATTTTTTATTTTATTTTATTATGTTCCTGGCCACCAGGGGAAATAACTAGTCAATTCTTGTTTATTTGCAATAAATAAATAGTCAATTTTAGTAAATCCATTTCTTACTTTGTTGTCATGTCTGGTCGAGTTAGGAATATCCTACCAACTTATATTTAATTATAATTATTTTTAATATAATTAAAAACACAAGTTGGTATTCCTGAAATGAGACGAGTTGCCGCCTGACTAGTGTCATATCAAAGGATGTAGAGTCTTTGCATGGTTACCAGATGGTTTCCATTTTCCAATTTTTCAACTCTAATCAATACCCAAAAACTTTAATTTTTCTATATTATTCAAAACCACCATAATTAAATTGACAATAACATTTCAAGGACAAAAAANAAAAAAAAAAAAAACAAACGAGGAGCTAATTGCTTTGCGTAGACTTATAAGTTTATTCAAATAGTTAAAGATTCAAGTGTCTGGAAAAAACAATAAAAACATGTTAAACCATTGAACCCATAGTGATTAATTATATATATAAGTTAAATTATTATTTTTAGAAAAACTATTATTTTTATATTTTTTTAACATTTATATTCTATTTAAATGTAGATCCAGCATTTTTAGCTATTTTAAATTTTTATATATGTTTTAAGATCAAATTGAATTACTATTTCTCTTGAAAATTTAAATATTATTATTTTAATTTTAATTTTAATTTTTGTCTAACATATTTTGATGATGAATAGGGTTATTGCGATGTGGGAAAAGTTGTCGTCTGAGATGGATTAATTACCTCAGACCTGACGTTAAGCGTGGAAACTTCACTAATGAGGAAGAGGAAACCATAATTAAACTTCACAAAGCTTTAGGAAACAGGTTTGTTATATTATGTTTGATATAATATCTCAAATTTTAATCTGAATATAATTTTAATATATAGTTAATTTTATAATTTAATATGGAATTCATTTAATTATTATTGTTCAGGTGGTCAAAAATTGCATCCCATTTGCCAGGAAGAACAGACAATGAAATCAAGAATGTCTGGAACACTCATTTAAAGAAAAGATTTTCATCCAAAAACACTAGCACTGCTTCTGATGATCAAATATCAAAGGAATCCTCCATAACATCTTCTTCTTCTTCATCATCATCGTCTTCATCGAATTCGGTTTTATCCAGTGGAAATAAACAAAAAGACTTAGAGAACAACATTGATCATGATCACCATGCCCAAATGAAAAATGAACCATTGAAAGAAGTTGCAAGTTCTTTATCCGTTTCTTCTTATGATTCAAATGGATCAAATAATTCTAGTCAAGCAGTTGAAGTTTCAAAGTCAATAGATGATCATGATGATTATCACCACCAAGAGAAGTACATGGATTTGATGCTATTGGATTATGAAATTAATGCTATGGAGGTGAATAAACCACATGATCAGGATCAAGTAATTCCATTGGAGGCTGATTTTGACTTCTGGGACATGTTGGATAATCTATGTCCTTTCCAACCTAATAATAATCATCAATTAGTTCATTGCCACAGCTCAAGTTTTGAGGAAGAACATAGCAGAGAGGTTGAGAACAAGAAGTGGTTCAGATACTTAGAAAATGAACTTGGGTTAGAAGAAGCAACAGCGAACGAAAATGTTGATCATGTTGATGATGAAAATCATCAGCAAGAGCTTGTGGCCAAAGATGATGTCAAAAAGACTTTTCAGTGTGAATTTGAGGAAGAAGCAAGAGTAGTTGTGCAAGAATCTGATCCAAGCCTGACGACTACTAATTACTGTCCAATGTGGCCCTCTTTGCCAAAGAAATCTCCTATATGAAGATTAAATTTGAATTCATTAGTGTTTTTTAATCTTAATGATAGAGAGAGCTTTCAATGCATTGACTTAATTAATTTGGGTTCCCATTAATGAAAGTTAATTAGTAGATATATAATATATTCCTGACTTTATATATAAGTTTGTAGAGTTATTGTTTCTATGATGTGTGATGGAAATTGATGTCTTGCTTCCAAAAATATATCAAATATATACATTTAATGTAGATTAATTGAACAAATATATATTATAGGCGTGAGATCTTCGGTCCTATTTTTCCTTTTCCTTTTTATTTCCGTTGTTGTACAACTCAGAAAAACCAGTTAAGTTTTTGCATAATTTATTTATTTTCACTTTCTTTGCTACAATTTTTCAAACGATTTGACATTAGATATGCGTGATCAAATAAGAATGAAAATAGGAAAATAAAAATGTGTTTGTTGCATTGAATTTAATTAGATTGGATTTTACTATCAAATTAAACTATATATAAAATATTTAAGTGCAATCTAGTTTAATTACGTTCAACAGATACAAAGCACTATAGAAAATTTTGATCCATATTATAACATATGTTACTTTCCATTACTTTAAATGATTTGTGTGGTCAAAATTAAAAGTATAAAAGTTGGTGGAGAGTTTGAAATATATTCTCTCGTACGTACTAAACATTTTTTGAGGACTCTATTTCATTTTTTTCTCATGTGTACGCACAAAGCTTGCTAGCTAACTTTGGAAGTACAAAATATAGCTATAGGGATTTTGACGAAAAAAGAGAGCCACCAGAGTTAAGCCAATCAACGACTCTGATATGACTTTTACGTGGATTTTACGAACCAACAAATTGAAACCATATGGATGTGTAAGAACAGCGACAATTTCTTTTTTGGTAAATAAGAACAGCGACATTTGAACAAATATAAAGTTTCAATATATGTAAGGAAAAAAAAAAAAGGAGAGGTATTTGTGTTGGGTTGTGCTCGTTTTTAATCATTTTGAATGAGATCTTACCAAACTTTATTTTAAGCAATATGTCGGTTGTCTTTTACTGCTATTTTTCTAAGATAGTACCTTTTTTTTTTCTATGTTAGAGGAATTTAAAAATCAATCCAGGTGATGACCAATTTGCAAGGTCATGTAGTACCGTATGCTTTGTTTGCTGTATACCATTCAATTAACCTTGTGAAAATTCTGCAAATTAATTAAACCAGGATATACCTAGCTATTGTCTTCAATTTTCTTGGAGAATCATGCACTATGTGAGAATATCGTTTTCCATTCTATTCACAAGTTCAATTGTGTGTGTGTTTCTGTATCTCTGTTTGTAATTAATCCACGTATTCATTTTAAAACTATGGTCTTCCTTAAATATTGAAAACTTTAGGTTATCATTGATGGTTAAGTTTTATGAACAGACATAGCGTGAACTAATTGAGTTTAATTACTTAAACTTGCAAATAAATGTGTCACCAATATTTGTGTGGCTTAAAATTTTGTTAATGATTTAAAGAGTTGTACTCTTTAAGCATGTCTCTTACGTACTCTTTTGCTATACTATGAGGCTAAGAAATACAATATGTTATGTTCTTGTGAATATAGTCTAGTAGAAAACTTGCTACTGTTTCGTATAATCATTCAGAAATTGAATGTCCATGTCAAATGTCAAAACTAAATATTTGTTTTAAAATCATGATATTATTATTTGGGAAACTAATTAATTAATGCTAAAGCTATAAGTTTGTGACAACGTTTCTTTTTTGTTTATTCTTTTTATGTGTTAAACAAAAAAAAAATTAATATCCTCTTATATTAAAGAATTTTAATTAAAAGTTATACAATTTTGAAGGAGTCGTACTGCAATTTTTAATAAACTTTTATACATTTTTAAAACATACACGTGAGACATTATTTGTGAATTTTATTTTTTTGCAACCAATGAAAAAAAGTTATTTGATAGTTTTAATAAGAAGTTACCTTTGAGCATGTAATATTCATGCTGTTTGATTAAAATACCTTACAAATTTCTAAATATACGAGCGTGCCACTTTTAAATTTAGAAAAAAAAATAAAAAATAATAATACACAGATATTCTAACTTTAGATCAAAGGACTCTAATTAGTAATACGTAACAATTGCAATAACAATCTAAAAGGTTCTTTTAATGTTAAAATAAAAAAATTCAATATATGAAAACAAAATAAAACAATGAAAAAAGTACTAAATCAAATATTGGAGTAAAAGAATTAATTGACAGACAAATTAAAAGCAAAGCTAAAAACAAAAACTAAGAACAATAAAAATTTTAAATTAAGAAGATTCCATGACGAAGTTTGTTGAAGGTTAAATCTAGTGCTCGAACATGCCACTTCGAACATATAAAAAAAAATAAAGTGTGCTCTAATTAAATCAAACTTAATTAAATGATTATATTAATTATTGAGAACAAAATAATTAAAGGGTTATAAATGCTTTTCAGATCAAAAAACTTTTAAATAAAATTTTTAACTAATAACACTTGACTACTTGAAGTAAATTCTAACGAGAATAAATTAAATAGTCTATTTTGTTGGTGTGTGTTGATGCGCGGGAATCCTTTTCAAAGTTGGTAAAGCCTTTATTTTATATAGGAGAGTGTGGCTNAATTCTTTGTACTTTTAATGTGAGATTAATGCACTTTCAATTTTCAATACCTACTTAAAAATGAATTATTATTTCTAAGCGATGTGGAATAATTACAACTTTTCAATATTTAACTATAATATTTGAATGTATCAAATATTCTATTAAATAAAAACTAAATTATATTTTTGGTATAAACAGTATAGGCTTGCATTTATTTAACAAATGGTCTAAATACCAAACATGACCTAAATGTATAGCCACAATTCTGAAAAGGAGAACACAGCTACAATAAAAATTATAAATAATGATTAAAGCAAGAATTCTAGCTAAGATTATAATAAAGTTGATGAGATATATAATGAGATTT
>QANX01008133.1:1345-26783 GCA_003254975.1 Ochetophila trinervis | reverse complement strand
GTTGGCGTGCAACTATTTCGCGACACCTGCTCCAATGGGTGTTGTTGAATGTGATTGCCGCATATATTTTCCGCGACGCGTTATTAATGCCCGTCGCAAATGTATTTGGCGCGCAGATTTTCGGCGACACTTGTGGAATGCCTGTCGCGAAATGTATTTGGCGCGATTATTTTTCGCGACACATGCCGATTTTGTGTCGCCGAATATGTTTCGCGCCACATTTTTCGCGACGGTTTTCGATCGTGCGTCGCAGAAGCTGATTTCACGCACATTTTAGCGACGTGGGTGCGTCGCTATTTTGTTCAAATAAAGGCGACGCACTATATTTGTGTCGCCGTTAGTTTATCGCGACGCAAATTTTTTGCTTCGTCGCGCATTTAGTGTCGCCGATTAAGGTTTTTGGCGTAGTGATATATGGGTTAAATATATTTAAATATTTTTTACATTTAAATTTGGCATTATAGTACATTTGATGTATTTTACTTGATTATAACGTTAGTCAAAAGTAAAATTTGCAACAAATTAAAAATTGAGAGTCCAATATGCAGATGTCAAGGACCAAAAAAGCAAAACCATTTATTTATATTTATTGCTTTATTAGTCTTTTGTTAAATCTTTTATTAGAGTCATTAGATATCTTTGGATTAGTCTAATTATGTTGGACATGTTTTAAAATTATATTTAAAGATTTGATAGATTTTTAGCATAACATTATCTATCAACATGATTAAAAAAACTTATTTTTTTTTTTAATTTCATAAAAGTTATGAACTCACAATGAATTCGAACTAGAACGTCGCTTTAAAGTTCTCTATTTCCCAAACATTGAGCCAATCTCTCATCCCTAATATAAAAATAAAAAATAAGAAAAAAGGTTCATACTAGAGTAATTAGTTCATCTCTGTTAAATAAAAGCGGGTTTATAAATTATTTATTAATTTTTGTTTTAGTTGCCTTTTTTGTATTAAATTGAACAATTATCATTTATTGATAAGCTTTTTAAAGAATAGATTTAATTAAGAAATTTATGATTGTTTGGTTTTAAATTAAAAAAATAATATGTATATAAAACTGAGAGTTCCGTTTGTTTAATGAGACTAAATTAGATTGCACTGAATTATTTTAAATTTAGTCTAATTTATTTGGCAACATAATTCTAAAATTGTTTCCGACATAAATGTATATAATATTTTTTTATTATATATCCATAATTTTTTATGATGTTTATTAAAAAATATATTACATTTATGAAAATTAATAACACTAAGATTAATGTGGTAAATATGATTGTTAATTGAATATACTATTTTAATTTTACTTGTTGCATAATTGTTGCATGAAGAACTCAAATTTTAGATCTTATGATTCTTAAGTTATGGGTTTCTCTTAATCGGCTAAGAGCATCTCCAATGTAAAATGTAGATTGCAGCATATGTGGCATAAAAATAGACATTGTCTAAATTTATATGGCATAAATGCACAATCAATTTAAAAATTGTTTTCCAATGGTAATATGCACAAAGATTATTTATAATTATTAATTAATTATATATTTTATTAAGTATTTTTAGCTTTTGAGCAAATCAGATCTTTAAGGTAAATTTTACTGTTTTGAAAACTTGACAATGTCTAATAGAGCTTCTAGAATTAGACATTCACTTTAACAATGTCAAAGTCACGTCAGCTCGATACTTATTATAGACATTCTCATTGGAAAGTATTTTTTCAAAATAATATATATATGTGCTTATGAAGCATGTTAATTTTAACAATCCACATTGTATTGGAGATGTTCTAAAGTCTCCTTTCATAATCTAGGCCTCTTGGTGTGCATCTCATAGAGATTAGGCCAAAATTAATACAGACAAAGGTAGTGTTTTTGGGATTCTAAGGGCATGCTTAGAGGTTGCTTTGGCTTTTGATGCCGATGGCTTTGAATGCAATTGATCGAGTTCGTCTTCTCAATTTATCTCACGTTTGGTTGGAGTTCGATTCTTTTGCAGTGGTTAATTAGTCTATTTTGGAGAAGGGCTATGCCAATTCTGTAGAAGTTTTGAAGCAAGTAGATAAATTGTCTTCACTTTCTCTCTCAAATTTAAGGTTTCACATGTCTTTAGAGAAGGTAATTAGGAAGTCGATGTTTTATTCAATATGGTTATTTAAGTCTCTTCAGGTCTTTGGTGGATGGCTTTCTCTGAAGCTTGTTATGCTGCTTATCGTGATGATGCTTGGGGTGGTTGTTTTTTTCGGTTTGTTAATGTATTTTTATTGTCTTTTTATCCTTGTTAGATCTGTTATTATAGTCAATTGTATAAGCTTACTATCCTACTTTGGTTTGTCATGTATTCAGTACTCTTTTTTTCTATACTGGTTTTCTTTTTAAAATTTTACATTATAGAGTCTTAGTGAAGCCGTGATATATTTTATTGGGATCTCATTGTACTCAATGATTTTCTAGTTTAATATATTTTTGTGAGGTGGGGGATGTCATTAGGCTTCTTCTTATCTTTTTGATTATTTTATTGTCATTTGTCATTTGTTATATTTTATATTTTTAATTTTTTTAAATATATATAAAAAATTAAAAACGATTAGGAAATAAAAGAAAATGCTGGATAAGGATCTAAAACGTTTTTAGCAATTGATTTGCATGTAGAATTTAATGTGGATATGTATTTGATACTTTTTAAAATAGCGAGTACAAAATAGTAAGTAATAAAGTTTCATTAAAATTGTCTTTTAGTCTAGAAAATTGAGCTAATAACAGAGCTTTTCTAGAAAATTAAAATTTAAGCTTCTTAAAAACATTAGAACTCTCTATCTTAAAAATAAAAAAAATAAAAAATAAAAATAAAAATAAAAATAAAAATAAAAAAATTATTAAAAATTCATTAATTCTTCGATTTTAGAGAAAGCCAGAAGAAAATCCATTCATTCTTTTTGGCTGGCGTTAAGTCTCCATTTGTTTTGCTTTAAGTTTAAAATTTATTATTATTATTTTTATCGTTAACAGGTGCTTCTGCAACCAAATATTTATTTTATATTTTATTTTGAAAAAAAAGCTTTTGACCTAATGTAAATTTATATTTTTATATATAATAATTGGAATGTTATGTTATGCTATATATTTAATTGCCAAGTTGACTAATTAAATTAGACGTTTGGATTTTAACAAATCGCGTTATCATAAAATATGGCATAATTTCATCAAAAAAATAAAATATGGCATAACTTAATTGTATTTTTTATTTTTTTACTAAATAGGTATATTTAGTTTAGAATTAGTTAAATTTTAAAATGTTTAAAAATATAGCACTATTTAATTCAAAATTTAGAAGATAGTGTATGTATTCAATTTAAATTTTTATAGAGTTTATAAATATTTATTAAAATCTATATATATATTTAATTAAAACTTTGTAAAATGCTTTTAAAATATTGAAATATTATAAAAGTTATTTACTTTAAAATATTTTAAAAATAATTCATTTCCATGAATTTTATTTAATTTTAAAATGAATTTTTTGAATAAAAATGTTTGTGAAAAATCTCATTTTTTTAATAGATTTCATTAGATTATATACAAAATCCATAGAATTTTAAAATAATTCATGAATTTTTTTTAAAATAATTAAGTGAGAAAGTAGACAACCACTGAGAACATTTATGGCTATCCAATCCGATAGTCTTATTCAGCTTCGTGAAATCAAATAAAAAACACAAGAAAAAAATGATTCACACAAAATAAACCACAAAGAGCCACAACACTGAGGAACAATGCCAGTCTCGAAAAATAAAACCATTGTTGCACCTCTGAGAGCCTCGACGCAAAGCACCATCACAATTGATCTTCACAACACCTACATGAGGACAAGTCCACCTAGGCAAAATTCTAGGTGGAATAAGTGGTACCAATTCATCACGTGATCAATAAGTCTAGGAACATTCCTTATACTCATTTACATGTGAGACATCAAGGTCATCAAGCTGAATAGTATGGCCAAAATTGAGGGAATGAACATCAAGCCAAAATTAATCTTAGTCAGCAGAGAAACGAACCAAAAGGATATAATGGCCAAGGTCAAAGACAAAGCTAAGGCTTGGATCGAAACACTGTAGAAGATTTAGTCCAAGAGATCAACGGCCTAGCTTTCAGACAAATAGGCTGATCATCTTATACGAAGTCATATCCGGACTATGTAGACCGGATATAATTTTCTAGAGAGTATAGGTGCCCTAACTTCACTATTTTCTCGGGTGAAAAGAACTAGTCCAGTGTTGAATACATAGGCCGATTCACGGCCCAATGTGGAGAATTTGGGACCAACGATGTGTTTAGCGTTTTCTTGGTACATCAATCTTCAACCAGAGTCGATTCAGAATTGGCAAGAGATGGAACAAAAATTCCATGAACAATTTTATAGGATTGAACCAAAAGTTTCTATGGCCGATCTTTCTCGTTTGTATCAAAGAGAAGGTGAGTCGGTCGAAGACTTTGTTGCTTGATTCAAGAGAGCAAATAATAGGTGTCATTTTGGTATTCCTAAACATGAGTTTGTGAATATAGCTCAGAGTTGTTTAAACTTCAAGTTGAAAAAGAAATTTGAAGGCATGGATTTTAGAGATCTTTTCAAGTTAGTATCTCGAGCAAAATTCTTCCAGAGGTTCTTACTACATGGATTCCAATAACAAAGTCCACATGGTCGATACAGAAGATCATGTGGATGAAGAGAAAATGGTCAAAGAGAATGCGGCTGAAGTTGTGGCTCCTAGGCTATATACTTATAAAGCTTTGGTCAGGCCAATGAGAACTCAAAGTGTGTCTAAATTGATTTTTGACTCAATGAAAAATAGGTTTGAAACAGAGAAAAACTATTTTTTTGATATTTCGGCGAAATTTTTGATCTTTTGCTAGCTTATAAGGTGATTTAGCTACCCAAAGGACATGTTGACATGTTATCCCATCAGCTAAAGAAATAAGGAACAAGTCATATTGCAAATAGAATAACGGATGGAACCACTAGACTACTAATTGTGTGTTGTTCCGCAATGCCTATCCAGGGGTTAATTGAGAAAGGAACTCTGAAATTTCTTGAAAATGGAAAGGAAGTAATGGGTGTAGATAGTGATCCATTCCCAATAGCCGGGATAAATATGACAGCAGTAGATATTACAAAGTTGGCTCAACCTCGGAATAAAATAGACTTAAGGCAAACATCCGGTGGTAAAGGATATAAGAAAGAGTATAGGCCTAACGAAATCGAAAAGATTTCATATGAAAAGGTAGAAGCAGATTCTAAATCTTTGTGTGCAAGGTGTAAGTATGAAATCAATGCTGAAAAAAACATTCATCCCAAAGAGAGGATGAATAATGATTTGGCCATTTTGAAGTCTCCACCAGAAAATTATGGACTGCAGTATTTCAAAGACTTAAACCAAAAATTAGAAATTCATGGCCAACGAAGCACTATCAAGGCATAAAAATTGATGCTGGTCTCCAAATGTTTGTCCCAAAAGATGGGCAAAGGAGGGTAGTTTGTTACAACAACAAGAAACTAAGAAGCTTTAGGCCACTAATGACTGAGATGGGTTGATGGTACCACTTTAGGAATAGTGCTTACCAACCTTTTACTAAGACACAAAAGAGGAAGTTGCAAAGAAAAATAGCTGAAGCTAGAAGGTTAGCTGAGGAAGAAGAATGCCGGAAGAAGAAGGGTAGAGAAATTTTGACTTTGGTCCAACCTAACAAGACTAAAGACATAAAAAACTTTGTTAGGCTGAAATCTCAACTTGCAAAGATTGAGAGACTGCTAGATGATGTGAAAACAGATGAATCTTCTGGTAGGAAGAAAATGGAGTGAAAACCCAAAAAAAAGGTAATTCATAGAAAAATCATCAAGGATGATAGAGAAGGAAAACTGCTCACAATTAAGTTTGGATCTTTGGACTGGGTAGAATGCAACATGACGTTGGTTCTTCCACAAATTTTTGAAGCTCGTCCCAACCAATCGAATATGATGGAAGGGGATGTAATTAAAGTTGGGGGCAACAATCCTAAAGAAGAACCACTAAAGTTGGAAGTGGTTCAAGTATGATCAAAAAATATTATAGTCGAGAAACTGGCTGAAAAGATGGCTCAACATCTCAAGCCATTTTATATCAGTACTCATTTTGATGGGAAGCCGGTTAATAGAGTCTTAATTGACACTAAGGCAGCAGTGAATATTTTGTCGGCACTATACTTCCTAAATTAAACAAAGTGGATCAAGATCTTATCCATCCTGAAGTTATAATGAGTAATTTGTTGGTGGAACAACAAAAGCCAAAAGGGTTTTTTCCATTGAAATCACTATGGGGGGCAAGTCAATTATGGTTGCATTTTTTTGTAGTTGAGTCTAATTCCCAATATAATGCTTTGTTGGGATGATATTGGATTCATGCAAGTTTATGCATTCCTTCGTCTTTACATCAAGCTTTATGGTTTTAGAATGGAGAGGAAGTTGAGATGGTTAAGGCTAATGATAGACCCTTTCTAGTAACTGCCAATTCAATTGAGGCTCGATATATTAAAGATTATATTGGCCTAATTCAATTTTGTGGGAACAACAAGTATGGATGACTTATGAAAATTACGGCCTTGAAAAGTCCGCGCCAATTGAAAATGATAGATGATGAAGTTTATGAAGACATGGCTTGACCTACGGCCATACAAATGTCCAAGATGCAGATAGATGGTATCCATGATCAGTGAGCCCAAAGAGGAAGAAAAGATGGAGACTATTCAAACTACCATTCGAAAGTTAGTGGCTTATTTGACTAAGAAAAAAGTAGAAAAAAATTTGGTCATAGGATTGGCGGAATGTATAATGGAGGATGACTCTGATGTCAAAGAAGAAATTGAATTCAAAGATCTTTGTTTCACGCCATCTAAGTTGGATGATTCCAAGGCCAAAGTTCAAGATCCATTGATTGAAGTTAACCTAGGAACGTAGGAAGATGCTAGGCCAACTTTTGTAAGCGGTTTATTAGACTCAGACTCTCAGCCAAAAATTATCGAGTTACTTAAAAAGTACAAAGATTGCTTTGCTTGGAGTTACCATGAAATGCCAGGCCTTGATAGAAAGCTTGTGGAGCACCGTTTACCTCAGAATGAAGGGTTTAAGCCTTTTAAAGATTAAACAACCACCAAGAATGATCTCAGCCGATGTCACTGTCAAGATGAAAGAAGAAGTTGAAACAATGATCAATGCTGGACTTATTAGAACGACCAGATATGTTGAATGGATTTTCAATGTTATTCTTGTAGTTAAGAAAAACAGAATGCGATTATGTACTGATTTTAAAGATTTGAATATGGCTACTCCTAAAGATGAATACCCAATGCCGGTGGCCAATTTACTTATAGATAGTGCAGCCAAACATGAAATTCTGTCATTCATGGATAGACATTCAGGATATAATCAAATTTTTATTGTGGAAGAATATGTTCATAAGACCGCATTTAGATGCCCGAGAGCAATTGGAACCTTTGAGTGGGTTGTTATGCCATTTGGCTTAAAAAATGCTAAAGCAACACATCAACGAGCCATAATTGCAATATTCCATGATTTGATTGGTTATGAGATGAAGGTCTATATAGATGATGTAGTGGTTAAGATTGATGAACGGTCAAATCATGTGACCGACCTTATAAAACTTTTGAAAGGATGAGGACTCACAAATTGAAAATGAATCCGTATAGGTTTGCTTTTGGGATTTCGGCTGGAAATTTTTTGGGATTCTTGGTTCATCATAAAGGAATTGAAATTGACAAGAACAAGGCTTGAGCAATTATAAAGGCACAACTACCCAAGAACAAGAAAGAGCTTTAAAGTTTGATTGGAAAAATTAATTTTCTAAGAAGATTTATATCTAATACATTTGGAAAAATTCAACCTTTTTAGGCCTTACTAAAGTTGAAGAGTGAAGAAAAATTTAAGCAGGAGGATTGTCACAAAGAAGCATTTGACCGGATTAAGGATTACCTAACCAAGCCTCTAGTCTTAATGCCTCCAAGAAGGAATACACCACTCAAGCTTTATATTTCGGCTGCAGAAGGTTTAATTGGAGGTTTGTTGGCCCAAGATAATGAAGAAGGAAAAGAACAAGTTGTTTATTACTTGAGTCTGGTTCTCACAGTTAATGAGTTGAAATATTCACCCGTTGAAAAGTTATGCTTAGCATTGTACTTTGCAACTACAAAGTTGAGACAATATATGCTACCAATAGTGTTCATTGTTTCTAAGACCGATCTCATTAAGTATATGCTCTCGAGGTTGATTTTAAAAGGAAGAATTGGCAAATGGACTATTGGTCTTTCTAAATTTTCATTTTAGTATGGCTCAAAAAGTCATGAAATATCAAGCTTTAGCTGATTTTTTGGCTAATCATCCATGTATGGATATAGAAGAAGAACATGACCTAATAGACGTAGCTTATATATCTCTTGTGCAATGGAAGTTGTGGTTGATGGATCAAGTACTCAAAATTCGTCCGAGGTAGGGATCATCTTAGAATCTCCAAAATGATGGAAGACTCAATTTTCATTCCAATTAGATTTTGAATGTTCCAACAACCAGGCCAAGTATGAAGCTTTACTTATCGGCCTAGAAATTTTAAAAGAATTGGGTGTGTCTAACGTTGAGATCATTGGAGATTCTCTTTTAGTATTGAAACAATTGTCTGGAGAGTACCAATGCTTGAGTTTTGCTTTAGTCCCGTATTATGCAGCCACCGATCAACTTCTTAAAAGCTTCGATGACGTTGTTCTTCATCATATACCGAGGGAGTTAAATGTTGAGGCCAATGAGATAGCCCAACTAGCTTTCTGTATTCGCATATTCCGGGAGAACTTAAAGAAAATGTTATCAATATTAAGAAACGATCTCTTTCTTCTCTATTCAAAAGAGGTATGCTTGGAGATATGTTTTACATTCAAGTTGATGAGAACAATTGGAGATACCCTTTAGTTCAATATCTTAATGATTCGAATGGGACTAGTGATAGGAAGACCCGGCTTTGAGCGGTGAATTATATTCTTTTTGATAAGGAGTTATATAAGAAAGGCCAAGATGATTTATTACTTAAAGTGTTTAGGTGCACATGATGCTATGTTGGGAATGGCCGAAGTCCATAAAAGAATTTGTGGAGCACATCAGGCCAGGGTGAAGATGAGATGGATGATTCGAAGGCATGGTTTCTATTGGCTAACTATTTTTATAGATTGTATAACTTATGTCAAAGGTTGTTCCGCTTGTCAAAAGCATGGTCCCGTACAACACGTTCCGGCCATTCCATTGAATCCTATTATTAAGCCATGGCCAATTCATAGTTAGGCCATTGATTTAATTGGCAAGATTTATCCTTTTTCCTCTAAGTAGCACACTTTCATTATTGTTGCAACTGATTATTTTACTAAATGGGTGGAAGCACGACCAATGAAAGCAGTAAGTCAGGCTGAGATTATCAAATTTATAAAGGAGGATATAATCTATAGATTTGGTCTTCCAGAATTTATAATAGCCAACCGAGGGACTGTGTTCATGGGAGACTCAGTGAAAAAATTTGCAAAAGAGTATGGCTTTGCTTTATCTCATTCAACTCCATATTTTGCTCTAGCCAATGGTTAGCCGAAGCAAGTAATAAGATTTTGAAGGGGATTTTAAAGAAGATGATTGATGATAATCCTAGAGATTAGCACAATTCTTTCTGAAACATTGTGGGCCTATAAGGCATCTAAAGGATCAGGTACTGGAACTACTCCTTTCACTCTGACCTATGGCCAAGATGCAATTCTTCCTATGGAGGTGACAGTCAAGTCTTTAAAGGTGGCTCAACTACATAACCTTACCCTTGAGGATTATGCTCAAGCAATGTCACAAGGAGTAGAAAAGTTAGATGAAGTGAAACTTGCAGCCTTATACCATCTCCAAACTCAAAAGAAGATGGTAGCCCACGCTTACAATAAACGAGTTAAGTTTAAAAGCTTTGGTGAGGGTGACCTAGTTTGGAAAGTTGTTCTTCCTATTGGTTCTAAAGATCTAAAATATGAAAAGTAATCACTAAGTTGGGAAGGACCATAATTAGTTTACAAGGTATTGAGAAAAGAGGCATATCAGTTGCAAGATATAGACGGGTTATAACATTCTAATCCTATTAACAGCCGTTTCTTGAAAAAGTTTTATCCTACTAGTTATGGGACCATTGAAAAATTCAACCAAGAAGTTTGATGTGTGGCCGATGGTTTTGGACCAATAATTCCCCCCCAAAAAAAGAAAACCAATATGTATCATTTTAATACTTTTATTCTTCTCGAATGAAATTAATAAAATGAGGGGGCCTACTTATATCATATACAATTGAGCTTGGCCAAATGTTTAGGCCATTCCGTTTTTCTTNATGAAATTAATAAAATGAGGGGGCCTACTTATATCATATACAATTGAGCTTGGCCAAATGTTTAGGCCATTCCGTTTTTCTTTTTTTTTTTTTTTTAAAAAAAAAAGGATTGGCCATTCATTTTGTATCAAAGTAGAAATGTTGTAATTTTGATATTCATTGATGCAAGTTAAATCAAGTTCAAGTACAACGGTAAAGATAAGTTTAATGAATTAAGAAAGTTTGTCTAAATTACATTCATTTTGCAACTTCTTCTTCTGTGAATTACCATGAAGAAGTCCATTTGGAGACAGTTTGTTGGGCCAAAGGTTTTCTTTTCTTGGCTTGCTCAAAATCTTCTCGAATTTTTTGAGCCTTAGATTTGAAAGAAAAAAATTTTCTTTTTAAAATGGCATAAGTCTCATCATTTTTCTTCTTCTTGGCTTCTATGGAGGCCAACTTTGCTTGTAGTTTGGCCAACTCTTCTTTCAGCTTGTTAATCTCTTTATCCATTGTGGCTGAATTTTCTTTTAGTGAAGACATCTCTGTGATAGAGCTTCTAAGCATGTCCCGGATGCTTAAGAATGAGGTGGTCAACTTTTAAAATTCTTTGATTTCTTGTTGGGCCGAAAAAGAAAGCAGAAGTGTCATGACCTAAAGAGTCATGGAACTTATAAATTTTGGGCTGAACTTTATTAGAGAATATGTTGGCATCGAATAGCACTCCAAGTGATTGGATCAACGGTCTCATCTTGTAGAACAATCTCAAGATCTTTATCATAAAGACTTTTGATAAAGTCTTTTGCTTGTTGCACTTGCTTGGCTGAGACATCTTCTTCTTCGGTTGTTCCTACTTCAAAATCATCAAGGAGAGGTGAGAGAGGCATATTGACTAGGCCATTCACTTCTGAAAATAAAATAATCATCGTCCTCTTCTAGTGAAAATTCCTGAAATTGTTGAAAAAGTATATTGAAGTTAGGATTTTTGTTCTTGGGCCGAATCATTTGTGTATTTAAGAATAACATTGAGATTTTACCTTGGTGATGTTTTCGGCTTGAGGACTAGGAACAATGGGACTTGTTGATGGTTCATGCAAACCTGGAACATCGCCTTGGTTGACCTGGAAGAAATTTGTTGTTAAAATATGTGTGAAATATTAAAAATCTTTGGAAGAAATAAAATACCTAAAAAGAAGATGGTTGGTTTCAATGAGAGGATGACTCCATTGGCTCCAAGGTGGGAAGAACATGTTTAGGAAGAATGATGAGTTTAAATTTGTCTAGATTGGAAAGCATAATAGTGGAACAAAATTTTGTCTGTACCTGATTCAAATTGTTGTTCGAAGCATCCTTATCCTTGAGTTGATCTTCCAAGTTTTCATTTGACGTTCCATCATCTAAGTGTTCATCTGTTTGATCTTCCAAATGTTCTTTCAAGTTTTCATTCTCATAATGAATTTTTTCATCTTGGTCACTCTGAGATTGAGGAGTAGAGTTATAAGATTCATGAGCTCGGGGGGCACATGGCTTTCTACAATTCAAAAAGATTGGTTAAAAAGTGTTAATGGAGAGAAATGGGGTGATGAGTTTTAAAACTTACCAAGAAAATAGATTTGCCCTAAGTAGTCAGCTTTCTTTTCTTTGAAGCTTCACCCGAGGATAGACCAGCATCACATGTGCTTGCAACACTGCAATTGAAAAGTTAGTCTTCAAAACCAGTAATAGAGTATTACTAGAAATGAAGTTCAAGTTCTATACATTTCTTTGAAGATTTGAGTTAAAGGTTGTTCGATGCGCTAGTGAACTTTGGACCTTTTTGAGCCTTAGTGGTTGGGATGCCATGTTTGAAAATTTCACCGGCTACTTCGTCCGCCGTGTCCATAAAAGTAGTGCAAGTCTTGGTGGTCCACCAATGCTCGGTATCATTAGTAGAAGATGGGTGGGAAGAAAATTTATGCAGAATGAATGAGAATTCTTTGTTGTCATACTTCCGAATGATATCTTTTAGTTCTTCAGAAGAAATGGAGTTCCGGGATGATGAACATCCATTGAGAGAATCAACATGAAGAACATGTATTGCTTAGCAAAGTTTAAATTTCCGCACTACCAAGTTGGGACAATAAACTTCAACTCCACTATTGTAGTTCTTGGAGTTTCCATACCACCATAATGAATGTCTTAGCATATCAAGATACTTGCCTAAAGGTTGGCCAATTCTTTCAAGCTAGGTTGTGATTATGGGACGATGTCACAATGTTTAGGATGATCAAATATCCTGGAAAAGCATATTGAGTCTCATTCCTTAATTGAGAAGAAAAAATCAAAATAGTTCCTTGCAGAATATTCAAAGATGCTGACCTTGATGATTGACATGCCAAGACTTTTGTGCGGTAAGGGTTGAATGGATGGCCCAAGTTCAGTAAAGTAAGCTTGGAGCCAAGGCTGAAGTATCCATTTGGGCGGGGAGGTTTGTGAGCCATGTTGTTATGAACTATCATAGTAATACATCTATAAAGGTGGCTAAAAACGAAGTGACCAAGTGCAATCGATCAGCCTATTGCAAGTGTCTCAGCAATATGGACAAACTCCATGGTGATTTTGTTGGAGGCAACACAAAATATAAACTTGCAAAGCCACATGAGAAGAAAATTCATATTTGTTTGAATATCAGGAACAGTGTTGTCTTTAACTCCATGAATGGCTAGATGGGCTCCATAGGATGACTTAGGTTTTGTGAGTGAAGCATTAAGTGAGATGGTGTTGGAAAAGTTGAGTGAAACGGCATACAAGAGTGGATAGTTGGGCCAAATGCAAGTAAGAACATCCAAATCAAAGAGGGTTGGAGTCATTATCCTGAATCTGAAGTTGAAAGTATTGGCCTAGATTGACCCAAAACATAAGGCAACAGAAATAAGAGCTTTGTCACATGGAAAATCTAGCAAGAAAGCTCAAGAGTGTCGTATATGCCAGCCGATCTCCAAATGTCACCAAAATGGGGTTCAAGTTTGTTGTATCAAGATACCCACTGGTAGGATCAATGAGACCATTGTAGAGGCTTAGCTATTCCATTCGATCCAACTTAGCCTATCTTTCGAGTTAAAAGGGAGTAGCTCGAGGTTGTGGTCTCTGTTAGATTGGTAGGCATTTTGAACTTCTATAGTAATGCCATTGATGAATCTGGGACCAAGGAAATATTCTTTCTTGTTTTTACCATTGGCGGTTAGAATCGGATTGGATATACTTTCCATAGATTGGTAGATCGCGGTTACCATATTATCCGCGAAAGTTCTAGGTTGGTCAGGTTTCAAGACAATCTTCAATTATTTAGCGTCTTTGGCTTTAGGAGGCATGATTTGCAATAAAGAAAAATTTCAATGATTAGATAAGTGAGAATTGAAAAGTTAAGTGTACTTAAGGAAAAATCTTCTATCGTCCCTAAGTGAAAAATCTGGTTTAATTAGAATGAGTTTGTGGCCTAGTATAATGAAGTTTTTACTATCTTTTGATATTCCGCCAATTGAAGTTTGTTTTGGATGAGGGTTTGGCCAAGTTTTTTCAAGAAAAATCTATTTTGGTTGGTTAAATCTAGGGTTTTTGGCTGAGCAAAGTTGGATTTGTTGGCCGAATTTTTGGAAGAATGAGAGCATGTATATGTTTGGCCTGTCAAGATGTAAGGGTTGGCCAAATGAATGGGATTTGTTTGGCCAAGTTTTGGTGAAAATTAGGATTTGGCCGAGCAAGTATATATATTTGGTCGATCAACATTGAAGGTTTTTTTTTTCCCTATTTTGAGTTGTGGCCAAATGAAAGTATATAATATATGGGTGCTTTGTTTTGAAGATTTTGTTGGCTGAATGAATGGGATTTGTTTGGCTGAATTTTAATAAAAGATGTTTGGCCGAACATGGAAAGTTATATCAATGGATGCTTATTTATGGATTCAAAGTTTACTCAAGAGTAAAAGAAAAACAACAACAATAACAAAAAATCTCAAATCATGCTTGGAAAGTAAAAAATATATAAGAAAAGAGAATAATTTTACCTTATTCTTGGAGTTCTTCAATAGGAGTTCTAGAGGGATTGGAGGATCTTCAAGGATAAGAGGTGATTTTTACTAGAGAGAATTTTACTAGAATTTGGAGATTTACAAATAATGTGAGAGAAAGAGGTGGAGGCCAGGGTTTTTATGGAGAAGATGATGATGAAATTGTAATTATGTTAAAAGTTTTGATCTAATAGTCAAGATTCATTTAAAGTTTTACCTTGTACTTTTGAAGGTATAAGAGTAAAGTTGTGAAGGTTAAGTTATGGAAAGGAGAATTGTTTGTGGCCGAATATGAGTGTTGGTCGAAGGGTGGATCTGGTTGAATGGGTTGTGGATGGATTTGGCCAAATTCAAGGAAATTGGCTGAGAATGAGTTGGACAAATGAAATTCATTGTGGCTGAAAATTACAATTGTGGCTGAGTGGAGTTTGAGTGGGCCGAATGAAAGGAAATATTGTGGCCAAGAATTGTTTGTGGCTAAATGGTTGGCCGAATGAAATCAAATGGAAAATTTTTGAGTTTGGTTGGCCAAATAGTTTTTCATTTTGGGAATAATCATTGTGGCCGAGTGGAATGAAAATCAATTATGGCTGAATAGTCAAATGTGATTGAATGAATGAAAACTTTAAATTTTGGTCATAGTTAATTTTGACCAAATAATTGAATGTGTAAATATTTACATACTTGTATATACATAGTTAATTGGATTAAATATTGGGAGGAATGAAAAAAAAAATTGATTCAATTTTCACTTTTTACATTTTCTTCTAAAAGTAAAAATTGTGGGCGCAATGTTTGAGCCATGCAAAATTGTTAGCTTTATGATGAAATGGTATATTGATGTTAGGAAGAATGAATTTCGTTGAGCCAGATGAAGGTTGGAAGAATGGTTTTTGTTGTCCCAAAAATATTGGTTCATGGTTTATTGGGACGATGAATTCTGTTGTTTCAGATAAGTGTTTGGAACAATGAGAATGGTTGGAAGAATTTCAATGGGAGTATAAGTCTAATTGTATTGGGTTTATTTTCATTGGTGCAGATAATAATTTTATTCTAAGTGAGATTATAGATGCCAAGAGTTTTATTCCTATTAAGATTCAAAATTGTTAAAGGCTATTAAAGGGGATCAGAATCAGATTTGGGTCTCTCTACACATACATATATTCAACTACACAAGCTAACAAACAGATTCTCTCAACAAAAATCGACATTCAAGCTTTCAAGTTTCTAGAATTTCTTAAGCTTTTGCAATTCTTAGACTTTTATTTTGTTTACTCTTTTCATCATTATTTTATTCGAATTTTATTTGTAAAGTTCTTTTAATTGTTAAAGCAATAAAGAACTTATTGGAAATTAGTTTCTTATTTCTAAGTACAATTGTTTGTTAAATTTCAGATTCACGCATTACTTTATTTTTACTTTTCCTTTGGATTTTCATAATTTAAAGGTGGCACACTCATAGACGTTTAGGGACCAATTGTTGGTCCAAAATCGTCAACATTTACACAAGGACATGGAATAAGCTGGAATGGTCTGTAAAATAGATTTGAATGAGCACTTCCTTCCCTGAACGGAAAAAAGCTTATTTGACCATCCATTAATCTTGGAAACCACCCTCATCAAGCTTGATCCAATGATCATCAAAATCCATACGTCGTAGAAGTGCATCTAAGGTTTCCCATTAAACTCTATCATAACCCTTGGCCATATATATTTTCAAAGCTAGAGCACATTTCTTCCCTGTCCATTTATTTTTCAAGAAATGAAAAATTTCTTGGGCGACAAAAATGTTATCTTGAATCTGTCTCCCCCCACAAAGGCCCTCTGATTTTTAAAGATAAGCTCACCAAGCTTGAGGTGGGATTTCAATTGGTTTACCAAAACCTTTGAGATAATCTAGTCGGCAAAAATGCACAAACTAATGAGTATAAATTGAGAAACCTCATTAAGATGGCTGACCTTCGGGATCAAAACTATATTAGTGCAATTTAGCTATTTAAGACTAAAACAATAGGAGAAAAAATTGACACCACAAACGATTAAACAATTTTAGTTCCTTCTTTACATGGTTACAACATGGGAAAAAGAAGAATTTTTCTCCCCATAATGCAACTAGTCCACTCGAGACCTCTACCCTCAAACAACTCTTCTTGACACCACAAAAGAGCTAATTGAATTTTTTGGTTAGTTATAATTTTTGGTTGGGGTATTAGCTCTCCTGTTTTACAAAAAAAAAATTGTTGTCAACTTATTTTTTTTAAGGTTAATTGTTATTTTGTACCATCTAGTATGGAAAAATTGCATTTTAAATCTTTGCATTTTAATTCAATTGGATTTTTAACTAAAGATGGTTAACGGTTCCAATCCATTTCAATATAATAAAAATATAAGTTATTGCAATTTAGATCATCTAATTTGAATTTGTTCCAATTTAAACCATTTAATTTCAAAAATCTGCATTTTACTAGTTAGTACCCTCTAATTTTAGACTTTATATTAACCGTGGTTTAGTAAAAAAAGCCCTATTGTATCTAAATACAATAAATTGAAACTTGAAAGTTTAAATTCTTTATTTATTTATTTATTTATTTTAAATTTGAAAATTCAAAATGCAGTTTCTAAAACTAGAGGTTACTAAATTGCACTACTAAAAAACAAATAAATAAGAGACTATGAAATTTTAATCTACTAGGCTCTAGTTTTTTTAATTGGGTTTAATTAAAGTAATATAGTTTAAGAATCATATGTTGTCAGGTGTCAGGTGTTAGGTGCTTAACACACAATTACTAAAAGACTAATCAAATATTTATGCATATTCGATCTTCTGAAAGCTATATTTTATCTTATTATGGGAGACGTACTAATTTAACAAAGGCCAATGGTGATACCTTATTAAATATTTAAAATTTAAAATTTAGTTGGACAAATGACAATTTTTAATACTTGCCACATCATTATATATGTCAACATAAACTGGAAGATTAGGAAATTCCCTTGAAATTAATATATATATATAATCTTAACATTTTTGCACTTTACTCTCTGTTGTATAGAATTAGCACCAACACTCTATGAAATTTGTTAACAATACAACACCAGTACAAAATCTTCACATTTTGACCTTTTAACTGTTAAAGTGCGTATGCATTGCAAGTGAGAAAATTTTCATCCCCTAAACAATGTACAATCAAATAAAAAATTTGTAAACGATACAACATCAATACAAAACCTTCACATTGTGACCTTTTAACTGTTAAAGTATGTGTGCACTGCAAGTGAGAAAATTTCCATTCCCTAAACAATGTACAATAAAAAAAAAATTCGTGATCTGGTACTGCTGAGATATATTGTAAAAATGTGGAAACTACAAAAGTGGAAATGCATTATTGGTGCCAAAATCCCATATATAAGCTATCCTATCTTTGGATAATTTTTTTTTTTAAAATGTAAAAAGGTAAAAGTCTTGTATCATTGTGGAAAAGCACATTGGTTTTCGTGATTGGTCTCTTTCTATTCTCCATAAGGACATCTTTGTACAACCATATAATAATCATAAAAAGCTGCTAGAAAAGTTGAAGGATTACCTAAGCACCAAACAACAAGACTAGCAATTTTATTAAATAAAAAAAATATAGTAAAACAAGTTGACTCACGATGAGCAGAAAGAATATAAAACTAAATCCGAACAAAAACCATACAACAATGTAAACCCACCACTGACCTCGTTAAAACCTCTAGAAGAGAAAATCCTAGTAAAGAAAACCTTCTAGAGGAAAAAGAGTACCAGATAATACAAAAGCCACCCCACGTAAAGAGCCCATACAAAAGAATAAATAACAAACATAAATTAATAGAATCTGAAGCAATGATCCCCCCACATGTCCATTGTATGAGCATGCTAACATTCTGTTGGGATAGACGAACTTTAACAAAGGAAATCTAGAAAAAGAATGAAACGGCTGTAAATTTTCCTATTGTGTCAATGCCAATTGAATTAATGTTATTAGATGAAATTGCTCTCCCTTTTATATTGTATGTGCATAATATCTTAATGAAAACCTTTTTCTGCTCCCAGTTTGAAGGTTGTCACAACTATTGTCTACCAGATGTTAATTGACTTTATATAGTCTTAACGGTAGTCTTAAAGCCCACAAAGGCTTGTTCATGGAACTACTATCGAGATTCTTCGGGCTTGAACTGTAATGCCCACAATGCTTAATGCTGAACCCCAAGATGTCCAAATCCGCTATATATTTGACAAGTGTTTTCTGTAATCGCAATTCGAAAGAATTTGAGCTACCACGTTTCCCTCTCAATAAATATGAATGACCTTAAAATGAATAGAATTGTTGTAGTGAAGACAATCCTTCCATTTAGACAATAAAGACCAATGAACCAAAATAGTTTGCTTGAAGAATTTGAACCATTGATTTTGGAATCACATTCTAACCAAATATAATCTTAAGAAAATTGCTTTGCGAATTTGAAGGTCATAATGACACCCCACAACTCAGCTTCACAAGAAGAAGAAATAGGAAGGGAAGAATAAAAATTACCCTTAATAAATCCTCGAGTAGTCCTGAAAACACCACTGTAACCAACATGACTTGGATCTCAAACAATTGAACCATTTGTATTGAACTTAATCCAACCAGCAACATGATCCAACGAGTACATGGGAGCCTCAGACGGAGAACTGACCACGCCAAAATTTGGAAGCACCAACAAATCATAAATAGTATTATGCATGTTACCAATTTTAAAGGGTTCCCGAATAGATTTCCAAATGAAAGCTTTAGAAGAAAAAAATCAAAATAGCACAACCATTAAAACGAAAAGAATTTCTAGCCCTACAAAAGGCTGTAAATGTAGAAAAAAAAAAACAACAGCAGTCGAAAAGCTACCAACAAAATTAACAACATAAATATGCACATGTAAATTTACATTAAAAATTGATCCTATAATATCCCAAAGTTGTAGAGCAAATCACAAGAAAGAAAAAGAGGGGGCGCATCCTCGTTAGCCTTATGACACACAGAACAACATGAAGGAAAGCACAAACCAGTTTTCAAAAGCCTGTCATTTGTGGACATACAATTAAACAATACCTTCCAATGTAAAATAGATCGTGAAAGACAAATGAAAGATGCCTGAGAAAAATTATTTATGTTTGGCTCTAAGAACAAGTAATAGTCATGACAAGTTATTTACCCCGAATACGAAGGCTTCTAAATTATTTTGTCACCTAAAACTTAGATGCCACCCTATCAACGAGATGTGCGACATGAGGAAAAGAGACCGAAACTCCAAAGAAAGATTCCAAGAGCCATCTAGAATAAAAAAAAAAATAGAAACCATATCAACAATGGAAGAGCTCAACCAATTTTCAGTCAAGAACTTAACACTAGAATCTTTGCCAACCAACCACTAAAAATTTGACATAATTTCATCATAACTCGACCTTACAAAAGGCCAAATGGAATAAGTGACAAAAAATCGATTACCATTAACCAATTTATGCCAAAATCGACATTTCAAAAAAATCACCAACCAAAGAATTAGCATTAATAAATATCCACACAAAGCAAATCAAAGCCCAATTCAAAATACTTAAATCCTTAATTCTGAAAACACTAGATTTAACGATTTATGAACAATCAAACCAAGTAACTTGAATAGGCTTTTTATGCAAAATCAAACCTAACCAAATAAAATTTCTAATAGCTTTATTCAAGTCCATTAAAAGCTTACCTAGCCAAATATAGACTTCAAAAGAATGAAGAAATATTGGAAGCACCACTGATTTGACTAAACAAATTCGACCAACCATAGATAAAAGTTGACCATTCCATGAAGAAAACTTACCCAAAATACAATCTCAGCATGATAAGCATAAAAAGTTAATGTTTTTATGCCATATTTTATATTGGATTTTAGCTGGTTTAGAATTAATTGTTAATGAAAAGTACTGAAATATTGTATTTTTCTATTTTCAGTGAAAGAAAGGCAAAAGCTGGAATTTACTGTATTTTTGCGCAATCTTTACTGAAAAAATCATAAATGGAGCTACACTTGCAGGTTTTGTGTGATTCTAGTTTCAAATAATTCCTGATTCACTAAGTTTCAATTTTGTAAAGCTTTATTGCAATTGGATTGGCCAATTAGTACCAATTTGATTTACAAGATCAACATTTTTAATAGTTGCGGAAGACTTACACTCTCTTGGAAAAATTGAAATTTGAGTATCTTCCTGATGTCCATTTTGTGTGGTTAAGATATGCCTGGAAAGCTAAGACATAGACATAATATTTTCAACTAGAATCAGGGAATTCAGAGTTCAATTGGTCATCTAAAGTGTATTTGGAATATGCCTAACGTATATTGAAGATATAAAAAGAAAGTGTATTTGTCTACTAAGATGACACCTATGCAAGGACTACTACATCATAGCACTCCATCCAGGTGTACAATTATTGCCACATCATATGCTACATGGGAGGTCATATTATTCTAATTATATTAATTGGAATAACATTTAGGAAAATAAATTAGAATTATAGACAAATTTGATTCCTAAGGATATATGAAATGTTTCCTTATCTTAGTGTGAATGTGAGACACTAATAAGCTTAACAACCCTAGAGGGCCGGCCATATTAAGGCATTACATGAAATTTAATTGTGATAATATATTATCTCCTATTAGATTGGAATAATATCTAGGGTTAGAAAATAACTCTAGGGTTTTTCCTAGTTTAATTAGTAGAACATTTCCTATAAATACCATGCACCTTGAAGTATTGTAATACACTTTTCTAATCACCGTTCACTTCTCACCAGCCCTCACGGCTGCACAACCTTTCCACCATTCCCTCATAATTCGTTTGCACGGCAACAAGGTTAGGGTTCTAGGTTTTTGTTTTAGTTTTTAAAGGTTTCTACATAGAAGATTTCGGCTACACTAGTTCTTGATCAAGGGGATTTTCGACCAGAACTTGTGGAGGACTTTAACCTTTCATCTTGAGGCATATTTTGGAGAAGCAAAGATGAGGAAGATTGGAGATCAAATTCGACAGCCATCAACTATTGGATTTATTTCTCTATTCTTAATTTTATTTGTTATTTGATTTATGTTTTCTTTAGAATATTTGATGGCTATTCTTGAGAACATGTATAACTAACTCTTTATAAGGATTATGATGTAGCCCTATTATGATTATTTAGTTCTTAATGCATATTTGAGTTTGATTCATATTTATAGTTAATATTTCATTGTAGTTCTTAATGCTTCCATGAAATTGTGGATAGATCAAGTATTATATTGGCTTAGGAATAAGGGATATAATATGGATGGGCAATGAAATACATGGTTATAGGAATATTGCTTGCGTTAGTGACAATTTTGACAAGAGTTTATTGGGTTTGCATCTCTTAGGGCTTAAATTTCAGTATTTAGATTAGGAATAATTAAATACTTTGTGCTTGCTAGACTAGAATGCATTGAGGAATCAACTTCTAGTTATTTGTGGTCAAAGGGGGGTTAACTTTATGAATCTATCATGCATTAGGGCTAAATATGAATAATAGTGGTGAAGTCATAATCATTGTTTCATCAAATCCTTGAACTTCTTACTTGCTGCCTTGTTTCACTTTTATAATTGCTTTCTTTATTTGCTTTCCTACTAAGACAACAATCACTCAATCAAACAAACAAATTCCTTTTACTTTTCTAAGTTTAATCAACAATTGATTTACTTTCAAAATTAGAGACATTATTTTTTGTGGGATCGATATCGGTTTTCTCAAAGAATACCACTTTATTACTTGTTAATTCATGTACTTGCGAGTTATCAATTTTCACCACAACACAGCCATAAGCCAAAAAAATTCCAACTTGGGTTTAAGTTTAAAGAGAAGAGCATCAAAATAGTTAAAGGGAAAAAAACCCTACCTCATATTCTTAGCTCGAAGAATTTCCTACTGCCAAGCAATAGGAATTGCTTTCCTAAAATAAAGAAATGACTTTTTCCAATTAATAAACTGTGCAGAAAGAAGACCATTGTGAGCAAAAGTAGAGACAATCAAATTCGTATTCTTCAAAGTACCTCTGCAAAATAATAAGTCGTCATCAACATATAAATAATGGGAAAGAGTTGCAGCATTGCTAATAGCTAGCATTGGAACAAGCTTTTAATGGCGAATCAAGTTAGCATGCAATCTGCTAAGGCAATCCTTTGCCAAACCGAACAACAGCAGAGACAAAAGGTTACCCTGCCTAACTCCACAAGAACACCCAAAATATCATACAGGGGACCCATTAATAGAAACTTAAACCTGAACAGAGTTAAAAATAATTTTAATCCAGAAACAAAACTTTTTTGAAAAACAAAACTTTTGAAGAATGGCAAGGATAGAAGACCATTTCATTAAATCAAAAGCCTTGAGAATGTCAACCTTTATAGCCATATGACCACCAAAGTATTTCTTAGCTAATAGAATCACACACTCAGAAGTTGCACTAATACAATCCTCCACATGACAACCTTTGATAAAATCATACTAATTACGGAAAACAACCCGAGAAGCAATAGAAGCTAAACGATTAGGAATTTTTTTAGCAATTATATTGTATAAAAAAATTACCAAGTGATTTCACGAAATTGAACCATCGTAATAGCATCATTAACCTTCGGAATCATGACAAGAAAATTAGAATTTAAACCAGAAGCTAAATATCCCTATTGAAAAAAATAAGCATACAACTTGTTCAATATCCAATTTAATTATGTCCCAACAAGAATGATAAAAAATACCTGAAAATCCATTAGGACTAGGAGAGCTAGCATGACCCATAGAAAAGACCGTATAACTAATTTCACCAAAGGTCGGAGGAAATAATTTTCCATGTCCGAAATAGATTTAGGAATAACATCCTCTAAAGGGAGTAAAAATCAGTACAAACCTCATTGAAGAAGCTTTTAAATAACCCGCCATATGTGCTTTGATAACATTAAATTTGGAGGTGAAAACACCCTTAACAAAAAGAGCATTGCACATCTACTTAAATTTCCATTGCTTCAGAAGAGAATTAAAAAAAAGCAGAATTTCTATCACTCGTTAAAAAAAGCAGAATTTGGACCTCCCCTTCCAACCAACGAATTCTACTTTTATTCTTTAAAGGACTCTTGAGTCAATAGTAGACTATCCAAATGACGATGATGAACATCAATTTCATTTTGAAATACTTATGAGCAATGTGATTGAAATGCATCTGATTAGAGCTATATGTCAAATTTGATTGCAGATCTATACAATATCCACATCGCAACAATTTTCTTAGATTATATATGTTTATTTAGTTGAAAGTGCATGAAATTAGAGCCCACTGAGTCATGGCAATAGGAAGGATGGAATGAGAAGGTTCTGGCCGTACGTAGCCAAACCAACTATATAAAGTCGTTCGTGAAAAGCCAGTTAAGGCCAATCAAAAAAGAAAAGAAAAGAAAAAAAAAAAAAGAAAGAGAAGAAAAGAAAAAAGCCAATTAAGGAGGAATTGACTCCTTCAAGGTCTTAGCAGCCAAAACGGAGGAGACTGATGCTCTACTATTGAATATGGTCATCAGCTCATTGTTCTGTCAAACTCTCATTTCATTACAACAAAATTTACATTATCACCCTTGTTGTATGGAAATACCTTTGTAGTTTTTTTTTAAACCAAAAAAATACTTTTATGTTTTATTTTTGTTGCAACATTACCATTTTATTGCATATAAATATTTTTTGATTTTCATACTTAAATTGAGTGCATGAAAACATACATGATATTAATGTCGTTAACAATTTAAACGAATGCTGTTTGCATAACAAAATATATTGCAACAAAAATTAAACATAATTAAATATTTTTATAGAGTTTTGCTATTGGTCATTAAGAATAATGATACTTGTGGGATGCAATATAGAGATGATAAATATTAATTGTATACATGTAATTATATTTTTATATTAAAAATTTAATATGAGAATGTAAACTCTTTTGAACAGCTAATTAAATTGACACATGGATGTGAATTCAACTTGATGATAATAATGACAAATAACATTTTCTATTTTACAAAACATTTCTAAAATATTGATAAAACTAATAACATAACTTTCTATAAAACTATATATTTATAAAAGTTTATCATTCCATTCAATATAACTTGGGAATTGTAATTATCAAAAAAAAAAAAAACTTGGGAATTGTATTAAGTAATATTTTATGGGAAAAAAATCTTATGTCATATTTTCGTATCTCTATTTCTTTTTGTGATAAATTTCACATTATTTTAAAATAATAGTTAATTTTTCATCTAATTTATTTGGTTAATATTTTTAACTGAAGTAATATTGAAAAATATCATTACTAATGATAGATCAGTAGTGAAATTTATATATTAAATGATATTTTAAATGGTATTATTAAATGACCTACTTTTCTTTATTAATTAAGATTTTAGTATTTAAAAATAATATTAAAATAAATATTTTTAATTAAAATTTGCTATAAAATTGCAGCTTTACCGGTGATCATCATCAATTGTAACGAATAGCAAAATTTGGTGACATTAATATCAATGGTGCAAATGGATAAGGAAAAAAAAAAGTATTGAATATCCAAATCTTATTATGTGCACCAAATTATTTATTAACTAATACACAAACGATATTGCATTATTTTATTGGCCGATGAATGAGTGTAAACTATGAATAAATGAACCTATTAAAGATAAAAGTGAAATTTAATATTAAATAGCAATAATATTATAGACACCAAGTTAGTTTATCAACTTGTTAACTAAATGATATGGCAAAATGAAGTGACATAATTTTATTGGTTTATATTGAATTCACTTATTTAATTTCTATGATCAATAAAGCAATGAATTAAGATCTTTGCCTTAATTATTTATTTAATGTTCTCCCTTCCACAAAA